>JACXGM010019294.1:6895-18578 GCA_016801145.1 Umbra pygmaea
TGGGGGAGCTAGCCTTGATGCTGGGGGAGCTAGCCTTGATGCTGGGGGAGCTAGCCTTGTTGCTGGGGGAGCTAGCCTTGATGCTGGGGGAGCTAGCCTTGATGCTGGGGGAGCTAGCCTTGATGCTGGGGGAGCTAGCCTTGATGCTGGGGGAGCTAGCCTTTATGCTGGGGGAGCTAGCCTTGATGCTGGGGAAGCCAGCCTTGATGCTGGGGAAGCTAGTCTTGATGCTGGGGGAGCTAGCCGTTATGCTAGAGGAGCTAACTGTTATGCTGGGGTAGCTAGCCTCTATGCTGGGGAAGCTAGCCTTGACACTAGGGGAGCTAGCTGTTGTGCAGGGGAAGCTAACTGAGCTAGCAGAGCTAACAGGCATGCTAGAGGGACCAGCCAAGGAACAGGAGAAGGCATAGGGACTACGTGACCTAGCTGGGTTGCTAACCAGAGTGCTAGGGGACCTACCGGGAGGGCTAGCCCCCTGGATCCTATCCACGAGGAACTTCCATGCAGCCCTGACCTCGTCTCGGTAGACATCCTCTACTTCCTCCTCCTCCTCAATAAGCGAGACGTGCACCTTTCCTTCGGCGCAGCCGTCCTCTACCTCCATGGGGAAGTACTCCTCGTCGGAGTCGTCGACATCCCACATGGAGGCTAGTCGGAGCCGTTCCACCAGCTGCTTACTCCTCCCTGCCTGGGTAGGGTGAGAACACGCAGCCAGTGCCCCACCAAAAAACAATCCCCCGAGAGGAACTGCCATCTCCGTTCTCAACCTCTCGTGACGGCGTGCAACGCCGTTTCTCCTTCGCTGTCTCTTCATGTTGAGTAGTTCATTCTGTCACATTCAAATAGAATCGGAGACAGGCGCGTCTTCACTAAACATTAATTTATTTGGAATACAAGGAAGAACTGACAAGAAAGAATGAACCACCGTAATTGAATACTAACACACAGGGGAAAACAAAGCCTATACAGCCCATACAGGGCTGGACGTGACACTTGTGTTTGTTCTGTATAATCAATGGGCTTACATCACCCGTAGGGTAACTTCATTGTCTAAATTCACCAGGTTAGATCTGTGTTTTGGTTATGGCACCTTGACTGTGTGCCAGTTTAGTTTGTGTTTTATGTTAGGTAGTTAGGTTAGGGGTGGAAGTTGTACATTTCAATTATTTTATATGGATCCGCTCAGCCTCTTCTCCCATATTATTATTTTACCATGGACAAATAAAAGCCTTTGTTTAATGGTACCGTTCTGTGTCTGTGTCCTTACTTGCACCCATAACCCCATACCTCTTTCTCTGGCCGCAGGGTGTCCTTGGGCAGCGGGTTATGACATCCCCTCCCCTTCGGGCGAGCGTTGCATAAGATAGACACAGAAATCTAACGTAATGTCACTGCTCTACCATTTCAGGGCACTACCATCCAAAATACAACACCTATGAACCAATTGATAAAAAACATCTGTCAGGTGCACAGACACCTATATGCTTAATTGTAACCACACCAGTAACCCATAAGCACAATACAAAGACAACAAGTGAGTTTACAGTTGAGGAAAGAGGAGTAGTGAGAGGAAGACGTAGACCTGGAGGAGGATGTGGACAAAGAACACGAGGACCACAGTTATTAGATGAGATACGAGCCACATTGGTTGACCATCTTGTAAACCATGTATTGACATTTGACATTGAGACAGAGAGCTCAGCCCAACCTCAGCAAATATTCTGTTGCATCAGTAATTTGCACATTTTGACAGGAGCACATGTGAAAAACAACTTTTCAATGGAATCAGTACAATGTAGCCTACTGTAAGCACTACATCAGTACTTTTCGGTACTCATTCACTGCATTACATGTTTGAAACCATGCCTTGTACAATCTCTTTTGGCATTGTCATTTGATTGGTCTACATACAATTAAGGGGTGAATACGTCCAGAAGGAAGGGGCACAAAATTCACAGAGGAAATTTTTACACCTATTTTAAACTTGATTTTGGCAAATAATATTATACGCCTCAAAAAATGTCAAGAAAAATCCTGAATGAGCACACAGTTTTCAATACAGTTTTCCCCAGTTTTTATTACAGTTTTTTCCAATTGTTAACACAAAATGCTAAATTTGGCTCATTGTGTCAAAACTCAACACAACACTTGCATCTAACTGCCATGTCAAAAAGACATTCTGCAATTAAACATAACACTGACTTCAAAAGGCCCTCTTCGGATCGATAGGAAACAGACGAGCACATGCACAATAAACAGTCAAAGCAGAAACAACACACTGGTATTCAACACACTGCAATCATTTTGTAGTTTGTAAACCGTTTTTATTCCCGCAACCTAGCCTCAGGCGGTCATAGACCTTCCACCGCCATGCCGAAAAGAATTCCTCAATCGGGTTGAGGAACGGGGAATAAGGGGGCAGGTACAGCACCATGAAAAGGTCATGGTTGGCGAACCAGTCCCAGACCAGAGCATCCCAGTGGAAAGTGACATCCCAGATGACAACGAACATAGGCTCCCCTGGTCCATCCTGTGTCCATGTAGTGCATCCAGAAATGTCAGTATGTGCACAGTGTAGTATGAACTCAGGGTGGCATGGTGATGGAGGACCCCCTGACCACAAATGGCGGCACACATGGTGATGTTGCCCCCGCGCGCCCCAATGTCTGGTATTCACCAGAGTCTCTTCCTCGTTCTACTCTCCATCTTCCCCCATCTTTTACTCGTTCTCCTCTCCCTCTTCCCCTGTCTCTTCCTCGTCTTCTCCTTCCCCTTGGTCCTTCGGCCTCCATATTTGTGATATGTGTCTCACGATAGGTGCTCATACCTGATTTCTATGTATAGTGCTACAGATGTGACTGATTGGTGTTCAATTACTGGTTAAGTATTTTACTGTATGTGTGGGGGTGTTGCTAATGTCGTGTGTGTTTTGATTATTGAATGGACGTGCTGACTGCACAATGTTTCATCAATGGCCAACGTGTGTAACATGCAACAGTGTGTGTAGTGTATTGCACCGTGTGTTGCAGAATTGTTTACAGTGTAATGTGTACATTGTGCGTACAATGTGTTTATTCATTTGGTGCCTGTGTGTACGACATGCATGCAAACGGTACGGTTTTGACGCTTTGGTCTGGGCATTCACTTTTAGTGTTTTAGCAATCGGGAAAAACTGTAAACTACACAATGTTGTCTTTCTGTCAGAGGTCAGCAAATGGATGCTGATGCAATCCCGCATGAAATGATGTTCATATATGTGGCAGGGTTTAACATGACAAAAATAACAACATAGTACTAATAATAAGAGGGAGAAATATCACTGGCCACAGAGCTATTCTGAATGTCCAGGGCCAACGTGGTGGTAATATCATAATGTGTGCTGCAATCAGACAGAATGGGGTCCTCTACAGCCATGCAAACGTAGGTCATTACAACACGGCCCACATACTCACATTTATAGACACATTTTGAGACACAACAACGTCACAGCAGATGACCAAATGGATACAGAGTAGATGAGTTACATTGTCACCTGGGACTATGTATCTTTTCACTGATCTGCTCTGGTGCAAAACTGGTTTCATCAGTATCCATAATTTTCACTCCAGTACCTTCCACCACATTCTCCCTTCCTTTTTCTCAACATGGTGATGAAATGGTGGAGGCCTGTGACCATATTGATGCAGGGTCTGTGCAAGGGTGGATTCACCATTCTAGAAGGTTCTTCCCCCACTGAAAGAGGACATAACCTGTGATGTGGATGAAGTGCTATGGCCAGATCCAGCTAAGAGAAGAAATTATGCTTAGGATTTTATTTTCTAGTAATGCTTTCTTCACCGCAAAAACACATCCAAAACGAGACAATAAGTACATAAACGAAGAAAGAATATGCTTAAAGTAAGCAAAATGATCTGCCAGTGCACTGAGAGTACTTATAATAAGACAAAACTGCATCATGCTTTTGCTTTCCATGGTGCTGAATGTAGACAGATGCGAGGAGACTTAGAAAACAAACTACATTTAAATAAGAAAAGACTGTTCAAAAACAAAACAGCCTAAATACACAAAAATACTCCTTGAATAATATATACACACACAACACCAATTAGACAGTAAAGCAATGACCCACAGCTACAAACACAAATCACTCAACTTAAATACTGAACTAATTACAAAGTGTTTGCAGCTGTGACTAATAGGTCATGGTGTGCTATTGGATAAATGAAACATTTGACCTGAACAGAAGAGGGAAAACCGAAATAAACAGGACACAAAATGTGGCTCATATCTCATCTAATAACTGTGGGCCTCGTGTTCTTTGTCCACATCCTCCTCCAGGTCTACATCTTCCTCTCACTACTCCTCTTCCTCCGTGGGCTCCCCCTCTCATCCTCACTCCCCCTCTCCCTCTTACTACAACGTTGCCTTCCCTATTTCATTGAAGACATGTAAACTCACTTTTTGTCTTCTATGGGGCTTAAGGGTTATTGTTGTAGTTACAATCATGCACATAAGTGTTTGTGCAACTGACACATGTTTGATCAATGACAGAAAAATAAAACTATGTCCGGTTCTCCTGACAATGAAAAAAAAAGGTAAATATTCTAACATAAAGTCAATATCCATTAAAATATGAAACAAATATTTTAAATGATAAATACAAGATAATTAGGCCTGTTCAGATGTGTTGTTATTGCAGTGTTTATTTTACTCTGCATGTTTTTGCTACATTCTATTTGTTTTGTTCAGATTTTTGATGTAAAATGCAATACATGGACGGGTTGACTGATTTTAAAATATGGGGTAAAATAAATATTTTCATCAGTGCAGTACTGGTCTTCTGTGTTGTGTTTGGTCAATATATTCATACTCTAACAATGTATCTGACTGTAACGAGTTGGTGAGTAGCACAGAGTTAACAGAGACAACTGCGAAGGGAACTGAAAGTAAACTAAAAGTAAGCTTATTCTTTTAATAACAAAAAACACTGTGACAAATCAAACCAACTACGATGGGTCAAAACGTAATATCTTCATATGAACACTGAACTACACGACCTCACGCACTAAACAATAAAACAATGAGCTACAAGATGTCAAATACAAAAAGTAACTAAATACCATACTAATGATTGTAAATGGAATGATTGTAAATCTATTGGTTAACAAAGTCATGTGTGGAAATTCCAGGAAACAGAAACCAGCACAAACATCATTAAAGGGGATGCGGCAGGTGCACCTCCTCAAGTGCCCCAGGAGGGGGCGACTATGACACTAACTTTATCAAACCCAGACTATATCATTAGAAAAGTAGAAATGTTGAAATGTGTTTTAGATGAAGCACAAATGTGGAAGATGGAGGCCACTGTGCTCATTGGAACCTTCAATGCTGCAGATATTTTTCTGTACCCTTCCCCAGATCTGTGCCTTGATACAATGCATATTTTTTATAGACCTTAATATATGTTTTTGATGCAATTCTTGTTCTAAAAAAATTATCCTGTTCTACCTTAAAAGACTGGAAGACATGCCCAACAGATTTTCACAAACTGGGGGTGACTTTTAGTTCATATCCACATGGAGGGTAGATATAGTAACAGCAAAACACTGTCAGTGTAAAGAGCTAGCATGCTAACACTAGCTGATGAAAGCGATGTGAACACAAGTAAATCTAACTTCTGCAAACTGACTATATACATTAATCATTATCCCCTAGGAAATTCAAACCTTGAAAATATAAATAATAAGGCTGCATTCAGACTAAATGCAAAAAAACAGGTATAAGAATCAAATGCTTTAGGGCATTTCCATGAGTGTTTTGCAGCATTTCTTGAAGTTTTAAACATAGCACGTTTGTATGAAGGATGCTCTGAGCTTGTGGGAAAGCTCCAAATGTCTAACAGGTGTTGCTGTAAAAATAAACTGATTTAATCCATGATAGGTATCCACATGTAAGTAATCTCTGAAAATGTCACTAAGTGTAGTTAATATCAGCAAGGTTTAAAAATTATTTTTATGTTCATATTATAAAAAATGTCAACGGCCTATAATTTACAAACTAGGACACTTGTTGACAGGAAATTCATTTTCTTCAAGCTCATGTCTTATTTTGGGCATAGTAGTACTTCTTTATAAATAATGATTTCCTGCAGTAATATCCTTGTCACAATTATGAATAGAAATCTAAGAACACACTTGGTTATTGCAGCCATTGTGACACATTGTAGAGCTTGGGGAAACCGATCAAAGTTACTATTTTTCTTCTACTGTAGTTTGACCTTTGATGGGACCATCATTTTTTTTTACACAAGACATTCCAGTTGATATTTTTATCAGATTTATTAACATATTAGATTGAATATGCCAAAGTAGGGATCAGAACACATTAATCCATGAAAGTAGAAAACACATTTCTCCACAACCAGATGGTCAACCAATCACATTGAGGCTGTCATGCTGACTCACGGGTATCCAATGGACTGACTATGTGTGCTTTTTAGTATCTTTCCAAAGGTATATTACCGGGTGCTCTCATCGTCAACCATTCCCCACACTGGCTTCTCTACCCTCAATTGAAAGTCGCACCGGATTGAATTTAAACCCATGTTAAAGGACATCTCTGGTGCAAAATGAACCTAGGGGTTAATGACACGTTCTTACCGAGTCGACCGTTCTCTGGGATATGTTTTCATGCTAAACAAATATGCACAGTTTTAGTGTGAACTAATAATTACCTTATAACGCTAGTTATGAGGGCATAGATTAAGTAAAAATAAATCGCTATTTTATACCACTAACAGCACCACACTTCCACGGTGGCATAATGAGGGTCCCTACATGCAAACCGAAGCATTGTGAAATGTGTAAGTGTACAGACAGTTTATAAAAACCTGTTTAAAGACAGTACCATTCGTGTATATAGGCAGGCGTCATCTTCGGAAAACAGACTGGACAAGTCGAACCACAAACTATGTGCTACATGAGTTGAACTGTGAGCAAATTGTGTTTAATTTTAGTTTGCATCGCCAGGTGTAAGTCTTGCTCATTGATCTGCATGAAACCGCAAAAACTCTTGCCATGGGAAATTCCAAGTCACAGTTCAACTCATGTAGCATTTTCAATGTACAAATAATTTACAATCCAGACATGTTGCTCACTAATGTAACTAATATTCCCCCACCCGTGGCAGACACACAATCCCGATGAAGCACTAGACGCTTTGGCATCGACTTTGATATCTGACCACTTTTTTATTCCGGCCACGGTCCGACTTTCTGAGGCTGTGGCATTCACAGCGTCTCCAAACTTTTGCCACTCCAAAGCCTTGTTGGCATTAGTAATGGCAACACTGTGCCCTCCAAACAACATTTTTCTCCTCTTTTCCACCTCACCAACAATAATTTCTACTTCACTATGAGTGAAGTTTCTTTTTTGGTTTTCCTCTTTGTTTGCCAGGATTTTTCAATCAATTAATATTCAT
Source organism: Umbra pygmaea (assembly GCA_016801145.1). Taxonomy (NCBI): domain Eukaryota; kingdom Metazoa; phylum Chordata; class Actinopteri; order Esociformes; family Umbridae; genus Umbra; species Umbra pygmaea. The sequence goes on from JACXGM010019294.1 coordinate 14,375, forward strand.
TTGGGGGCGTTTCACTGACTATTTATGGCCAACAATGGCCGTGACATGAAGCTGCAAAAGCTGTGCCACGTATATGAGTTGATTGTGATCTATAAAGGGAAAATGGCATAGGACGTGCGTGCGCAGGGTTATATAAATCTGAATATCTCTGTGTGTACGCACGTCTTATATTTTTTCCGTACGCCACTTCTGACACAAATCCACCGCAAAGTTTTATAAATTTGGCCCCAGATCTGAATCCTTTTAAACATGCATTTTACATGAAATATAAGACACTGGAGGCAATACCTCCCCGAAACAATGATTTCTAAAAGGTTCATCCGATATGAATGTATACAAGCTGACATTTTTCACTTCAACTTAATTGTCATTGCATCCTTTCAAACTCAAAGTGTTAGAGGACAGAACTGAGTATGTATAGTATGCCTTTTAAGAAACAACCAATGGAAATCAAAATTATTGAATCCTCATTGCAAATCTGGTTAATTGTCAAAATGTACAAACACTCAGCTGTTTCTGTCACAAGGCTGCATGTTAATGTTGCTATAGCTTTCCATGGTGCTGAAACAGGGAGACAAAGGCTAGGAGACTGAGAAATCAAATGGTGTTTAATTAACAAGAAAACACTTAGCAAAATCTGCCTCATGGGGCTAACAATAGTACACCTTCAACAAGAATACAGAGACTAGAAAGACACATACAGTACATTCAACAATAACTGACAGCCACAGACAGAACTTAAATTCAAAACTAATGACAAAGTGCAGGGAGCTGGGTGAGTACTTAAAGCAATCCATTGGTGAACTGAAATCATGTGAAGGGTCATGTGATAAGCAGAGCAGGAAACCAAAATGACACTTCACACAGGAAATAAATTATGCAATTAATAATGACCTCTCCAGTCTCAAAATTATTCAACCCCTTCATGGCAAGTGTCTTTAGTACTTACTGTATTTCCTCAAATAAAAACCGGGGCCTTAATTTACCTTTACTGTAGAAGGTAACCAGCTTTTATTTGAAGCAGGTTTTTGTTAGAGGCAGGCCTTTATTTCCAATTCCCTCAGTTTGATAAGTACAATTGGCTACGTTCCAGTTTGCCCTTTTATTTCTGGATTACATTGTTAACGCAATCTCAACACTTCTTGTAACCGTTCCAATAAGTAGTTGAAAAAATTGTTGAATATTCAGTCCCTTGCACTGAATGGGAGCCGTGTTACTTCCAATGCAGTTACTGCCTGTTTCTACCTGTACGTTAATACAGACAACACCAAGCTGAGTAAAACATACAGCCGCAGTGACTGAAATACCGGTAAGAAATAATACTTTGCGATACTCATTTCTGCTCCCGCGAGCCGCCATTCCGTAAATGTTCCGTCTAACCTGAGTTGCGACTACCCTAAATTAGCCTTTCATCCTGGTAATGAGTAGCGTCACTTGCTAAATTAGAACAAAAACCTACGGAAGGGCAGCTCGCAGGAGCAGAGTATCGCTGCTTTAGATAAGTACCATAATCTGAAAATAGCATGAATATATTGTTGAATCTATTAAATTAAAGTTATAGAAATGTACATTATGCTTAACTGGAATGCACATTATATGAAAGGCACCTAGGAGATTATCCATACGTAATTTCTTCCCGGCCTTTTCTTAAACGTGCAATATGTAATTTTTGGCCGCCAGGGGGCTCTCAATCAAAACAATAGCAAAAGATGTACTTGGATGACGTCGGGAGGTTGCGTGGGATCATGGGTTTTGTTATCGTCGTCAATGACAACCTTCCAATCTAGCGTCTCCGGCAGAAAAAAATGTTCACTGACAAAGTAATATATTATTAAAAAAATTATAACTTTATTCACGTTATGTTTGGCGGCTCCCTGGAAGTTAGAACAACTAGAGCATTAACAGGTTATATGACACCATTTACGGGCGACAAAACGAAACGTCCCGTGTCTTCGAATTATATTACAAATTTCTCTGGATTTGAAAGTTAGTGGAAACATTTAGGATAATGTAGGTACACAACTAAGAAATATATATAATATATGTATAGTGATGTTTGCTTTTAATGCAAAGTATGTATTTTGTTATTGTTTTGATTGATATTACATATTGTACCTTTAAGACCGGCCTTTATTTGTCCGTGTTGACCATGCCCCCGGCCACTATCAGAGGCCCGGCGTTTAATTGACTACCGGTTTTATTTGAGGAAATACGGTAGTAGAGCAACCTTTTGCTGTTATGACTTGCTACAAATGAGATGCATAGCCAGTGCTTAATTTCTAAATTCAAAGGAGAAGGTTCCGGCAAAGGAGAAGGATCCGGTAAGTTCAGAGGTAACAGAACAAATAGAAACAAAAAAGAGGAAAACACAACACAGCAGCTCAGTACACCCTTTCCCATTACAGCGCCACACTTTGCCAGTCTGCATCTATCATGATATGGAAGTGTACCAAACTTCACACTGGGAAGCACACCATACGGGTCTATATTGTACGAAAAAGATATCTAGTACTCATTCGGGACAAAGCTCAAACGAAGAAATATTCAACAACCAATGTTTGTTGTTTTCTTTACTTGAATTGACACATTTCATTGAGGATTCTAAAGAAATAATTTCAAAAAATGATGCACTTATACCATCCTTAAATAAAAATAGGAATGGGTACAATGTTTTTAATCATTAATTTGTTACTTTCCCATTTCAACAGAAATTTCGGCAATCACAGGTCCGTCTTTGATAACTTTTGTAAATTTTAGGCATTGCTTTTGTGTGTAACAAAACACTACATAGTGTAGACAAAGATTATCTTATATGAATCGCTTTTTTCATATTTTTGAAAAATCAAGACATAGGTTTAATAGCTATATAAGCGCATTTCTGAAAGAGGAAGCCTGCACACCAGCGAAATTCGGCATCCCATTCACTGCCTTCAAAACGTCACTAGCTCTTTACACACAAATTAAGCTAGACCCATTTACAAAACTCAACCATGGAAACACTACCATGTACTTTAATAAACAGACCAGTAGCCAAGTAGAGACCTTCACTTTAGCTCTGGATGTTTTGGGGGCTGACGTGCACAGCAGGAATGCTGTCATAGAACATGCACAGCAGAAAAACCAACGCTTCATTTTCTACTGAGAGCTTCATTCATTAAATTTGCACAGGATAGTTATGAAACTCATCAGTATTACTGATAATTACGTCTGTACAGGAAAAAAATCATTTTACCTTGATTTTCCAACAATATTTTCTATATTTCAAACAATAAGTTATTCACCATGGTTTGTTTCAAGTTTAGTATCCTACTCACTATGTTGACACCACAAATCAAGACAACACAGATCTGGAAAAAATTTGCAGCAAGGGTTGCCAGGTTCTAGAAAATTTCAGGACTGAGAAAGCATGGAAAATGCCTATAAACTATTTCAATTTCGTTATGCACATCAGTTGACATACTTTCCCAATACTTGTCTCTATAATTAAATGCATATTTAACTGACATTTTTATCCTTATTCTCTTAATTTTGTTTTAAAATAGAATGTTTACAGTATCGACGGTAGCCACTAATGGAAATAGAAAAATTATGCCTGAGAGCTAGCGGATCTGGCCAAAATAGGTCCAAGGAACAAATCTCACGAGTTCTGAGTGGTCCCGGATCCTGTCCTGGCAGGATCCCCTTCAAATTTGGCACAAAATTAAGCACCCCACAAATGAGGATAAATACAATATATTTGTGTATATCACACATAATATTTTTAAGTAAACCTGACAATGCAACTGTCAATTTTATTCACTGTGTGAGAAAGATTAAACTAGAGGGTCATTGGACATTCTAACAGGACAATGATTTCAAGCATTCCTCAAATTCTACAAAAGCTTGGTTGCAGAAGAAGTCCTGGAATATATTGTATATATATATCAACCATCTCCAATTAGTACAAAATGCAGCGGCCAGACTGATCCATAAATGTCGGAAATATGACCATATCTCACCGATCCTCAAATCTTTACACTGGCTGCCAATTCGACAGAGAATAGATTTTAAAATGTTACTCCTCGTTTTTAAATCTCTAAATAACTTAGCCTCGGTCTACCTCTTCGAACTGCTTCATTCTTACACTCCGTCCCGAAGCTTAAGGTCTATGGATCAGGCTTTGTTGGTAGTCCCTCGCGCTAAACTTAATCGTAGAGGTGAGCGT
>JACXGM010019295.1:0-18477 GCA_016801145.1 Umbra pygmaea
TAATTGACCTATATTAATTTCACATGTATAAATAGTGAATTTAATGTGTTGAAGCAATATAGAATATGCTAGTGTGTTTTCTTTTATGTATTTGAATTTGGGAAAAAGTGGCTGGTAAAAAATCAAAGTGGCTGGTAAAATTTTGGCATCCACCAGCCACAGTGGCTGGTGCACAAAAAAGTTAATTTCCCACCCTGGTCACTACTACAAGTGAGTGTCAATGTGCAATGTCAATTGTAATGCATCATACATAGCCACAAAAAATATGCTTTTATCTCCAACCAGTAGAACACTACAGGTTAAATGACAGGTACTCCAGCTGAGATGGGTCTCAGTTTGTTTATTAAACATGTCCTCCTCCTGTTTCCCCATTGGGAACAATGCTGAGCTTTAATTAATTAGCTAATTATGTTCACTTCAACCAGCAGACAGACAGGCAGGCAGCTATCATAACAAGCTTGACTTAAGTGTTGTTTTTGCTGTGTGTACCAGGGAAGGCAATCACCAATTCAGTGGTTCAAATCACTTTAATTATGGCCGCTGGGCTCAAAATCCAACAAAGCTGTTTGTACTTCTAAGGAATCTACCTTGCCGCCATTACAGTAAAATATATTAATCCATTACAGACTGGGCTAGCATAAAAAAAGTGCAGGTCAATTTAGTAGACATTTTTCTTTTTCTTTTAGGACTGAACAATGGGAATCGGCCCAGTGCCAAGCTGGAGAATAAGATGACAGCACCGACCCCTGTGAAGAGGTATCGGATTTTGGAGAATCATGCGACATGCATGTATACCACATAGTGTCAAAATGAGAAAGCCCATGCAGTGGTCTGAGTCTCTGCCTCGCAGTACAATTGCATCCTTGTGGCCACTATTTAGATTTCTGGTTACGGCATAGCAACAATGCCACCCAGGGCAGATGTCGTAAGGGTTGTCTTGTGCTTCAATCTTTGTGGTCAGTTGGGTGCATGTCAGATCAATAATGTGCCAAAAAAACACATCCCGGTTTAGCAGTGTTTGTGATCAAAGGATACAGGTATAAGTCACAATCATGGCAGCAGCATAGCGCCCTATAATTGACTGTTGGTTTGCTTCTAAAAGCTAAGCATGGCTGGGCCTGTTTAGTCTCTGGATGGGAGACCAATGCTGCTGGAAGTGATGTTGGTGGGTCAGTAGGGGGCAATCTTCCCTTTGTTCTAAAGATCATTTCCAATGCCCCAAAGCAGTGATGGGAACATTTGCTCTGCATAGGGTGCCGTCTTTCGGATGGGACATTAAATGGGTGTCTCTTGACTCTGTAAAATAAAGGTATAAAATCATAGACTCCCCAGACCAAAAGTAGAGGCAATGCTATAATCTCAAATACGTTGTCAAAATATTTGGAGAACAATCGGATAAACTAAAACAGCGGCAGTAACTTTAAACTAAATGGAGTAAGAGATATGGTCAGAGATTAGAAGCGTCATGCACCTATTTTATTTAAGGGGGCACAGTGTGTACAACACACGGAAACAGGTGCCCACAAATACTGATATTAAAAGTAAAATCCACTTGGCTCAAAAATCTGAGGGGGCATGTGCCTCAGTTTCAATGGGCATGACGCCCCTGTCAGAGATGAACGTAGAAAATGCAGGGATGCAAACGGCGCGCTTTTCGGCGCCTCTCGCTTTTGTCACGTCAGTTTGTGTGAATTGTGCAGATCCGAAGAGTTTTTATGTGTGGGTCTGATTATAATTTCACCAACAGTAATTCTGGATTGCCTCCACCAAACAAGTAAATAGAAATAAATAAATAGGAAATAAGCAAATCAGAACACTGAGCGCCAAAACAGCAGTATGGGTGCAAGCGTGAATCACTAGTGTTTCTTGCTTCGTATCATTAACTGTCTATGGTGTCTGCCAGACTGCCACTGCAAAAAATTCCTCCCTGAGACCAGAGTTCGGCGTCGCGCCTCCCGTCTTACTGGCAACTGGTGAGATCAATGGAGGTTAGGAGCTTTTTGGTTTATAATGTTATATAATCTACTGTCATGTAATTTATTAAACATTTCAACTAGGCCTAGATGTTCGTTGGCAGGCACGTCATACATTTTAATATTACATTCCTGACTTGGCTACCGCCGCCTATCTTGTACAGTAATATTAAAGTATAGCCTACCCTACGCTACCGTTTTACCAATGTTTTTGTTAATGCTAGATTAGGGTTTGTGCTAGTTTGAGACTAGCAGTTTGCTGACCTGGTACCGCTCTGTCTCCGAAAGATTCTCTCTCGGTAATGTGTCGGTAGTACCAGCATTTTCATTGATGCCACCGGGAAGCATTTAAATGAAAGTAATTAAGTGACAAACCGCAATATTTTCAAATGGTGCATAGCCCTACCTATGGTTAACATCTAGAAATATTGCCCTTGACTTTGCTTGCTGTTGGTTAGCTAGCATTGCGTCAACATTACTTCTGAACTTTTTTCTCCATATCCGTGTCTTCGATTTTCTCATCGTAACGATTGCGATCCAACGTTACCATATCTTAAGCTATGAAGTCAAGAAACTGGTGAGTGGGCTTAGCTGATCAACAGCCAGTTTTGCTATTTTTAAGGAGGTCCTTTTTATCATTTAAATTGACGCAAATAGACTGCTGAATATTATTTTTAGTAGGCTAGCGCAGGGCAAAGCCACTGATGGACCCATAAACATTGTACATTTTATGGTAGGGATGGACCGATACCACTTTTTGTGGAACGAGTAAAAGTAGCCTACAGAATATTTCATTTTGGGTAGCCTACTTGCCGATACGAGTACCAATAGGAATACTTTGCGAAATGTCACATTTATCAAACTAAAATATGCTATTTCTTAGATGTTGATCAGCCAATTCAAATATAGAAAAGTAAATTCCTACATATCCAGAAGAACATCATTTACATTGCAGGTAAAGAATGTGTAATATTTATTACAGATGTCAATGGTTTACGTCTCCTTCCCTAATTAGCTAAAGTGAGAGAAACACGTTTGTAAATGCGAATAACGGCAATAGCCGTTTGTGTTCGAATTTGCCCTAAGCATTGCAGAGGTTTTGTGAAAGATGAGAATGTCTGTTTGAAATGACTTTCTCCAAAACAGGGATACTTACCTAATCATATATTATTCTGTTAAGGTATTTGATTGTTTTATTATAAATCTGTACACAATTATAGCTGTATATCACTGTAAACTATTGAACAAAATATAAATAGGCTACGTTGTATTTCCTTTAAGATATATTTCTTAACGTTAGTATTTCAGAACTCAGAAATACCACTATTTTGTTCACCCAGAATTGTTGCAAATTACCAATATTTGTCTTTCTTTCCTGAAGGTGGCTTTCATAGGCTAGGTCCGGGGCGTTCCTCATGCCGTTTTGTACAGTTACAGTATGCAGGAATAGCCTAATAACTTGCGTCCTTAGTCCGTTCCTGTAGTTTACGTAAATTTGCGAATTTCCTTTTTGAGGATTCTAATATTTTTTACCTATAATTTTACAAATATTAGGCTACATGAGAGAAAAAACAATTTCGTATTTCGCCATTTGAACTCTATTGGACAAATGCTGAGGAAAATCTATTTTTAATAGCTAATGCGTGGCTCCATCTTTGGATTGATTATGCATTTTAGGCTGTGATTTTGTGTGCAACCTTATATTGCAGGGAAGCATTATCACATTTAAATAACTTTTCTTTCTTTTTTAAATAGCAATAAATACAGTTGTACAGCTTTATAAGCATGGTATCTGAATGAGGAAGTAGACTGTCATTATCATCAATATGAAATATATGCATAGGGCTGGAATAGCTACATTTCCATTGAAACATTTATGTGAATCAGATTTACAACTTTGGCCATCTATAGCTAATCTGTAAAGCATTGTGCAGCATAACGCTCTTAAATGTGGAGGAAGTATCGTCTTGAAGTATCGGGCCTTTTTCACAAGTACAAGTACTTATGCCCAGTTTCGGGCCCGATACCAAGTACTGGTATCGGTATCGGCCCATCCTTATTTTTACGAGAAATATTGGTGCATATAAACAAGACATTGTTGGAAAGGGGCAGAGTGAAGTATTTGCACTCCGTTATGATACAGTTTTGCTAAAATATTCAACTCTGTATTCATTTGTAAAATGATGGAAATTGAGGAAAGTGAGGCACTACTTGTGCAGCAGATAGATAGAGGCTGTAAAAGCAGTTGGAATTGGTCTTGGCTGAAACTACTATCAAGGTCCATGCAGTCAAACACACATTTATACAATCTAACTTTTTTAAGAAAATTGAAAAAAGATATCAAACATACTGATAAGAAATTGAATGCAGCCAAACAAAAGGCCATGGTTACGTTGCAGGAGGTGGCCAGGAAGAAGATAGTTTGTTTTGGAACAAAAATTAAATTAAATATTCCAAATTAGTGTTGTGTATTTTGATTAAAAAAATAATAATTTTACTCTGGGGTTGGCTGGGGATGGCACACAGCAAAAAGTCCAGTGTTAAATTAACTCTCTCAGTGTTTATATACGTCCAGTTGACCTACATAACCACTGAGAGTGTTCATTTAACACTAGACTATTTGCTGTACAGGGGTAGGTGGATATTTGCCACGCGGCGAGGGTTTCGATTACCTCTCTCTTTTTTGACAATACATGTGTTTGCATCCCTGAAAATGGTCATGACTGAATGAATGCTTATCAAGTACAAAATGACACTTGTTAATCAAAAGAATATGGCCATAAAATGTGTTATTTGTTTTTTTATGCCATTAGCTCCAAAGTAATCAAGGCAGAGAATGGCGGTCCAGAGGAACAGAGAGGGAAGCCCAGTGCACCATGGGAAGATGCCCCACAAAGGTGCACTAAAGTCTGATTGGTGTCTGCTGTGCGATAGATTCTTGATGTCAAATTATTCCATTACACAGTTGTCTTAAAGACTAAACATAAACATCCCTTCACTGTTGTGTTACATAAATTATGTTCCAAGGAACAGGCATGCATACAAACACAGTATTATCCAGGCTATTTGCATTTCAAAGAGCATTAGCCATTTCATCTCCATATTGATTTGTGTTGTTATCTTGGGGCTGTGTGCACCCTCTACCCTTCTCCAGGACTGTGTGTGTACATGCATGTGGTTCAGCATTCATGCTTGCGTAACTGTGGGAGTGGCCTTAAAGGTGCATTATCTGAGGATTATGAAGTCAGACGAGATGTTTTTCCTTATGTGTGTAAAGCCTGAGGGAAGCAGCCAATGTTACAACTTTCCCCGGGCTATGAGATAATTTTAGCTGATTAATGGTTCAAGGATTAGAATACAGTTTTGGAGTTGTTTCACCTAGCTTTGGAAATGTATGCCCGTGCTCTACGTTGCTCTGGATAGGAGCACCCACTAAGTGACTAAAATGTAAACAATATGCTGTATTTTTATGTTATGCTGACCTTTCCTGGAATGTGGCTATTTATATAGGTAGAATGCCTTTTCTAAATTAATGTGTTATTTTACACTAAATACTGACTTTGTAGTTTCTTTTAGCAATAGAACATTAGTTTCATTACCCAACTATATAGGTTTGATAGGCAGGATAGCTAGCTGCCCGTCCTGATGGCCCATGGTCTGAGAACATTTTGTTTTCTACAACAGTGGACTGTACAACACGGCCAACGAGCGAACAAAGTCACCCAAATTCCCCACAGCTCGTGGACGCACAACACCAGGGGGCAGCGACAATGAGACATCCCAGAACAGATGCAGGTATGCATCCCTCACCTTTCACCTCTCAACCCATTTCACCTCTCCCAGGGGTTCAGCTGACACTGGTAACAACTATCGAATAAGGGGACCTTTATCAAGCATGGGTATTAACAATCCAGAATTTGTGCTTACAAACACAATTAAGGATGTGAGTTTGCACAACAAAAGTGGGACTTCAAACGATCCTATCCAATTACCATTGAAAAATACCAATTGTTTTTAGCATCAATGCTGGTGCGCAAAATCTACTACTTGCATGTGAACACACCCCTAATTACCCAAATATGGTCAAAGTCATCCCTTTAAGCGTGTGGAAAACGTAAGCTACGAGGTTCATGAAATTTATGACGCAATCCACATATTAAGAAAAACTATATTGCAGAGCTTGACAGAAATAAAAGTGCCATATAGTGTAACACGATGTGTGCATGATTTATGTGTCATGTTCCGTGGTGCTAAAGGGCACACAGGTGCAGAACAATCAAGGGAGGGGGAGAAGGGGCGGTGGCGTCAGAAGGACGGTGACGTTGACCCCCGAAGCCCTGGCGTTCAGCAGGGGGAGCCCCAGGAGAAGGAGACTTCTTTTTTTTCGAGGGGCACACTTAAGCCAGCTGTCAAGTGCTTCATGTGTAAATAGTAGGAGGCAGATGCAGGAATGACTTGTAACGTGGATACTTTACTTCCACTAGGAATAGTTCACAGGAGTGAAAACACTTAATAAAATAATGTGTATGCTAAACAGCAAAAAACATCCTTCAGTGATGACAGAACATGTTTTTTTAACAGCAAAACCTTACTACTGATACACGCCCACGGACGGCAAGCGAACAGTGAGCTAAGCAAAGGCACACGAGTCCTTGTAACATTAATCGAGTCACATGACACCGGGAGGGAAAATGGCTAATTGGGCCCAATTTTGACATTTTCACTTAGAGGTGTACTCAATTTTGTTGCCAGCTGTTTATCCGTTAATGGCTGTGTGTTGAGTTATTTTGAGGGGACAGGAAAATTACACTGTTATACAAACTGTGCACTCACTACTTTACAGTGTAGCAAAGTGTCATTCCTTTAGTGTTGTCACATGAAAAGTTATAATCAATTATTTACACAAATGTAAGGGGTGGACTCACTTTTGTGAGATGCTGTATATACAGTTTTATGCAAAAGTTTAGGCACCCCTGACAATATCCATGATTTTCAACAATTTCATTATGATCTATCAAATAACTGAAGGATACAGTAATATTTCAGTAGTGAAATTAGGTTTATTGGATGAACAGAAAATGTGCAATATGCATCTTTTGAAAAGAGGCAGTCCATCAACATTAAAGGACACCTCTAGAGTCTCAAGATCATGCACAAGCTGAGCTGGGTAACGATTCAGGGTCTCAAATAGCATCTCCTTCAATGGGTAGTGTAGACACTGCATGCCAGACTTTTCCAAAGTTTTCAATTCTTTAGCTGTTTTCAGGACTGTACGGGCAGTGGATGGCAGTTGTGGATGACCATGGCTTTGCAGCAATTTCAGTAAGCTGTCCACAGCATTGTGCTTCACCTGAAACTCACTGGTCCAATCTGCCAGGTCTGCCAGTTTACAGTGCCCCAATAACAATATTTGTATAGTACACCGAGATTGTGTGCACCTGAATTTTTTAGCTTAGGTAAAAAAGACCAGCACAGAACCCTGATACATGTACTACATCAGCTATTACAATTTGCATGGTTATGGTTAAGCTAGACAGAACTTTGAAAAACTTACCTGAAATACACAGTGGTTCTTCACTGAAAGCTGCAATGGGAAAAGAACAAACATGTGAGCTTAAGTTTCCCACACCACCATTGTGTCAAATGTTCCCGACAAAATGCTAGCAAATGGGAGGGGAGAAAATAAAAACAAATATATAATGATAATAGAAGAATTAAATAATAAGTATAAAATAAGCTATTCTATTTACTGTACCAGGATGTTGAAATAAATTGAATCAATATGAGGCTGACCGATTCAAATAAACATACGCTGGAGCATCTGTTGTTGTACAAATCATTGTTTGGTAAGCATGTTCTGGCGGGAAACAAATTCAGCGCAAACAGAACCTAACAAAAGTTATGCACGTGTAAATTAATATACTCTAGTCTGCAAATACATTTAGTTTAAATTAATAAACAGAAAATATCAACTATCCATACAAAACACTTTCCTCATAGCAATTCTCCAGTAGAGTTCAAATGGCGAAATACAAATTGCATTTTTCATTGCTATTTTCATGTAGCCTAATATCTGCAAGATTTTTGGTGCATATACTAGAATCCTCAAGAAAAGGCTGTAATTTATTAGGCTAGACACTGCATACTGTAGCTTCGCAACAAATTAATAAACCTTCCGGAAGAAAAGACATGTTGGTTTGCAACACTTCTGGGTGAACAAAATAGTGGAAGTTCTGACATAAATTGTTTAGTAATATAACTTAAAGGAAATACGATGTAGGCTGTAGCCTATTTCTATTTTGTTCAATAAATTATAGTGTACAGATATAATTGTGTACCGATTATAATAAAACAAAATACCATATAATAACAGAATATTATATGATTAGGTCATTATCCCTGTTTGGAGAAAGTCACTTCAAACAGATATTCTCGTCTTACACAAAACGTCTGCAAAACTTAGTGCAAATGCGAACACAATGCAGATATTGCCTTCGCTTTCACAAACCTGTTACTCTCATTTTAGCTAATTAATTAGGGAAGGAGACGTAAACTATTGACATTTGTAACGTATTACACATTCTTGACCTGCAATATCGGTGTTCTTCTGGATATGTAGGAACATTTACTTTTCTGTATTTGAATTGGCTGATCAACATCAAAGATGTAGCAGATTATAGCTTGATAAATGTGACATTTGGCCTAGTTATTAAAAGTACTTGTATCGGTACTCGTATCGGCATGTACCCAAAATGATATACTCTCTACTTGTACTTGTTCCATAAAAAGTGGTATCAGCCCATCCCTAATATGACAAAACAAATTAGCAGTACTAAACATGGATTCTTTTTGGCACCTATAGCACATTGCGCATCACCACAAGCCTGAAAACATAGAGGCTTCACTGAATAAAGAAAATACCAAAAATAGTGACATATAACTCATTGAACTAAATTTGGCCCTGATACAAGCTCTATCTGAACTACTTGAACATAATTTCTGTGCAAAAAAATAATACATTTTTTAAAAATTTAATTAAAATCGAAGTCATTTAAAATTCAAATCGGGAACGGGGTGAATCGAGATCGCGATTATATATCGATTAATCGTGCAGGCCTAGTGTAGACCTAATTAATAGAAAATGATAGGAATTTGGCCAGACATTGCAGCACAAATATGTTACAGTAAATTTAGCTAGTTACTCTTTATAAGTTAGTAGCTTCCTTGTAACATTATTGCTGCTGTTTCGGCAGCAAAAGGACCTACACAATATTAGGCTTGTGGTCATAATGTTAAGGCTGATCGGTGTAAGTACCACAACTAAGAGCTGTTGGCAATATATCATAAACCAACAAGATGTCTAATTGCTTTTATAAACCGGTTTCCACAACAAGTAGAGAAATACAAAGTGATGTGATAATACACAAATAACATTACATTCGCAATGCGTTGTCATATGTTGTCCGTGGTATAGTCACGTTATAGTGGATCAGCCAATCAGCATTCAAACCATCTGGTTTATAATTCTTTTTAATATGTTGCATTGTTTCTATTACACAGTGGGGCTGTGGCATAATATTTTCACTGTACATGAATTACATCTACAGTATGTTTCTGCGCACATGACAAATAAACTGAACTGATATAACATTAATGTTAACATGATAGTTCTCCGTGTTTTTATACGTTCCCTCAGGAAAGGCCAGGCCAGTGATCAAGCAGATCCCCAGCAACAGAACAAACAGCAGAGAAGGTACAGTTCATTTACAACTATAATCTTTGCTAAAAGAGTCACATTTAGACATACGTTTCCACTGAGTTGGTGAGGTATGTTATTGAGACCTATCCACCTACACAGACGCTCAATTATGGATTTGCTTGTCAGCACTTAGTGTTCATATTCTGCAAAAGTTAGGAGTCATTTGTAAAAGTTAACAAGAGTAAACACGTTCACTCATCCTCTGTCCCACACACATTGACCCTTGTGCCTTGACAGGCCATACACAAACAACATTCCAGCTCATTCACTTACCCCTTGTAAACTTTTAACCCCATTTAATTCACCGCCACCCACCCACAGGTCACGTTCCCGTGGTAACACCAGTAGTGGCAGTGAGTCTGAGAACTCCACCCGGGAACATCGTAAAAAAAGGAACCGGTGAGTGATGTTACGGTGGATGCTCCATGCTGTGCGTGTGTTGATATCTGCCAATCAGAATTCAGCAGATGATTTTTAGGGTTTGAGATCTAATTTGAATATTTAAGCTACTATACCCTGGCATAGTTAGCTCAGATAATATTTGATTTAACATTTAAAGTGATTCATAAGTGATTCACTTTGATGAGGGAGGTAAAGCGAGATTAGTGTCTAAACTGTTTTCAAATCTCTTTTAACTTGTGAGCAGAGCGTAAATAATGGGTTAACTTCACCCCTGTTGCACTGAAGTTCATATCAGATCATGTCCTCTCATCATGCAGTGAAATATACAAATTGGCTTCAGGTACTGCCTCATGCTAGAAGTAGGAAGGACACTAGCAAAATACAAGACTGAAGAAGAATCAGTCAGGAAGGATAAGTAGAGAGCAATTGTCTGTGGCCACCAACTGCTAAACCATTGCCTTTTTAGGGGTTGTCTTGCTGTTGCCTCTCCAGTCACTTCATTTGCACCACAAGAGGTGTGATTTATTCACAATCGTTTATGCTTCCTAACTGGACGGATGGATATCCCTGAAATTTAAATGACTTTGTTATACTGTGATGATTGCATGTTCTTTAAATTATTTTAAACTGTTTATTTATGTTTTGTAGATGCCATTGTTTCAAGTTAAACCCAATGGATAGTATAAGAGTATTATCCTACCCTGCAAGCTTGATTTAGTCCCATTTAGGGTTTTTTCTAAGCTAGCATTTCCGGTTAGCTTCACTTACCAGCTTAGTTTTTATTTGTAATACAATGGTAAATATTGCATTTTGGCCTGCAGGTAAATGTAACCAGTGTGTAATTGTATGTACATGTCACACGTGGTCAGTTCCACATTTGTGATGAAGTGAACATAAACGAAAATTTATCAACACATTCAGTTGGCTTTGTTGTGAAAGGCAAAAGAACAGTTCTCTCTTAAGGCCATTTGCGTTGATGTGCACCATCTCCTGAAGTCATACAAAATCCTTACTGTGCATGATGTTTTAAATGCATCTTGTCATTAAGAAAGCTGTAATGTGATCGATTTTATTCATATTATTCTGTTTTACAAAAAACATAGGGCTGCGTAATTAATAGAATTTTAATCACAAACCGCAATCAAATTTGCGTGGTTTAACACCTTAAAGACACCTGATTCTCTAGAGCAGTGGTCACCAATCCTGGTCCTGGAGATCTACCATCCAGACTATTTTCACTTTAGCCCCAATTTAGCACACCTGATCCCACTAATTAGCTGAATGAGGAGCTGAATGAGGCTACATTATTTGCAGTTGAAGTGAAAACTTACAGGATGGTAGATCTCCAGGACCTGGATTGGTGACCACTGCTCTAGAGCGTCAAGCACAATTCTCTTGCGAATTGATCATCCCTGTGGGTTAAACACAGCCGGAGCTGTGGTGCCTCAAATTCTTAAAAAATGACAAAATAACAACTCTGCAATGATGTAGGACATCATCCTGCACAACACCAACAATTTTTGGAAGTGAAAAATAGCTGGGATTTTAAATGCGTATAAAATATAGTAAGAAATGTGTGCAGCATTTTTATGTTGACTTGTTTGTATGGCCCCCAAACATTCCACACTGGTCCAGGAGCCCTGGGGGCTTGACAATATGCATTGAAAAGCCTTATTCATCATGGTTTACATGCTTTTACACATAAAAAACTACAACATAGACATACAATCTTCATTTTTTATTTATTCTTTAAGTAGATGCACTGAATTATGGTGAATAAGAGGAACTATTTTATTTTGATGCACATATTTGTACATTAGAAGGAATGTAACAGAATATGAATGTGAAAGCAGTTATAATTAGCCTATGTGACGACAAAATTAGTTTTGCTTAAAATAAAAAATAATCGTGATAATTAATCGTGATCTAAATATTGATCAAAATAATTATGATCATAATTTTGGCCATAATCATGCAGCCCTAAAAAACATTACACTAATATAATATGTAATCAGTCCAATTCTTTAAATTAAGATGGTGAATGCAACCTTTGCATGAAGAAACCATTTAAATAGAATTTGCCGAAGAGCAGTTAAGTGCTGAAGGACATGTTGAAATATAAATTGACCTGGCTAAAGCCAGACACATTCACATTTCACAATTCTGACTAAATATTTTTATTTTGTCAATGTTTACATACATATATTTGTCTCAATTTTATATTTGTCTCAAAGTCAGAACATGGTGACTGATAACATAGGTTAAGTAGAAACATGTGGGTCAATCATAATTATTTCCTGACTAGAAATCACTACATCTCCTGAACTCTCCATTTGGTCTTGAGCAAAAAGATCTCTCCTTGGTCTGTTACAGTAAGGCGGCCGTCTACCAGGTGGTGTACGGGACCCTGGTATCTCCTGCCCCCTAGTGTTAACACACCAGCAGTATCCTGTAGAGCCGTGACATTGCAGGGGTTTGAACCGACCGTTCTCACACTGAGGTACAAAGCCCCCTATCCTGCGGTGACCTAGTGCACGGTCTCTTTGTCTTTCACACTCAGTGTTGTGCCTCGGGTCATCTGATTCTGGTTCATCACAGTTTGGTTTGGGATTGCCTGGTCCACTTCTGGTCCCTAATCTTTCCCTTCCACTACTGTCCACACACCAGCAGGATCCTGTAGAGCCATGACATTGCAGGGGTTTGAACAGGCCCTGCTTGTCACACTGAGGTACAAAGGCCCCTATGAGGTGGTATACTCCTGGAACGGTTAATAGTGCATTGAGTCTTTCACACTCAGTCATTTCCCTCAGAGGGTCATCTGATTCTGGTTCATTACAGTTTAAATTGGCATTGCCTGGTCCTTTTCTAGTCCCCGCTCTCTCTCTCCCTTCACTGTCTACACACCAGCAGTATCCTGTGGAGCCGTGACATTGCAGGGGTTTGTACTGACCCTGCTCATCACACTGAGGTACAAAGACCCCCGGGGGCCTTCTCTGCTCACTGTCACTCTGTTTTTCACAGTCAGTCTTGGTTCTCCCAGACTGATGTGCTGGATCTGGCCTGTTGCACCTCTGTTCACATGAGCCTGCTTGATGGTGGCACAATGCTGTACTACAGTGGATGTACACATTCTCTCTCAGGGAGACCATTGATGTTGTATCCACAAAGGTAAACATTTTGAGGGCAAAGCGCTTGTAGTGGGATGGGTAGGACACGCTAGATGTGGCTCCTACGGGGATGGGCATTGTCATGTAATGATCATCTTTGTAAGAACACCCATCAACCAGAAGGTCCCACTGGGGCAGACTGTCACGTTGGGGGGCTTTTGTAGCCCAGCAGTGTGTCAGCATCAGGACGACGTTGGGATCGGTCATTCCCAGGACACGAACCTCAACGTAAACAGGATCTCTGAGAAACTTGGTGAGTGGGTACTCAGCCTCTGTGTAGTAAGAGTTGTAGGCTTCTTCTTCTTCATTACATCCCTTGTTGAGACAACGTCCACTGGCCAGTCTGAGCTCGAGCTTAAGATCTGCAAGACTGGAGACGGGAATGGGGTTTCCAATTGGTATCACCTCTGTAACTATTGTCTGAACTGAAGTTCCAGAATACCTACACTGAAAGAGCACATCGTAGTGGCTGTCCCTGGTGATAGCACCAAAATTTCCAATCACCACCTCATACGAAGATGACAGCCTGTTTTCATAAACAATTTGATCAGGTTCTTCTGTTACTATAGTTCCACACTCTGTGAATTTGAACTGGTAGATGGCAAAGGTAGAAGTGATGCCGACTGGATTGCATTGAGATCTGTTCCCCCCCAGCAGGTGGATGGACTTCAGGTCCAACATGGGCAGAGTTGCATCCCTGGCTGCCACAACCACAAACTGGCCATCTTTGGTACACTGCACAGTCACTGCTTTCCCGTAGAAGCATTTTTGTCCATCAAAACAGCAGGTGATGTCCTGACATTGGGCAGCAGTGATGTCTGGATGTCCGCACTGCACCCTACTGTTGTACTCAACATCACATGTCTGCTTTAGACCTGAGTCTGTGTTGTAATTGGGTTTTGGTTGCAGTGTCGTTGGATCAATCATCTGATGTGATTTGGCAGGCAGCTGAAGCATGCCTTGAGAAGGGCTCAACTGTGATATCTGGCCTGTCCAAAGTTGAGCGTCACACCGAAAACCAAGCATGATCCCTGCCAATAGGAAAACCACACTCCACTGCATGGCCATGGATTCAGAACAAGATACAATAAAAGGAACCCACAAGGCTCAATATGATATGTCACTGCTTTTATACAAACCTGAAAGCTATGTCACTGCTGTGAATGGACAGAAAACATTGGTCCTATGGGATAGGCTCATCTATTGGGTGTGTTGTTTTTCTAGCAATTAAAAATAGCAATGTTCTGGTCACAAAGACCTTTGGCGTACCTTTAAGCTTTGAAGGTCATTGTGACCAATAGTGCTTTTCACAACAGTTTTTACTTTAGTTTATCCTGGTACATGATTTCCAGGACTAGACTCAAATATTTTCTTTTTGAATAGTACACTTTAGAAAAAAATATAGTGAACTATGGGTTCTCTGACTTTCCCTATACCTCCATCCACACAAGGCAGCACAAATTGGCATAGCGCTGCCCGGGATATGGGATAAATAAGCCTGAATCATCTACTGTGATACGTCACTCTCCAGCGACACGTGGTGTGCAGATTGCAATAGGAGATTGCACACAGACCTAGCAATAGGAAACCAGAGACTGATGATTTTGCAGTGGGCCCTTTCCCAGAGCTGTATATGGAACCAAAAAGGCTTCAAACTGAACCCAAAATGGAGTCTTCAGTGTTCTCATATGGAGACAGATGAAAAACCCCTTTACATCTAGGGAGAATCTGTTTTTCTAAGTGTAGACACAAATGTATATCATATCCTCCCTTGTTCAATTTTGTCTTGGTTAATGGGTAAAAATAACAAATCAGAGCACTGTCAAGTTAATAATTACGCTGTGAATTATGAATTAAACCAGTATTAGTTTTTATTATAATAACCTCAAAGACAAAGTGAATAGAAGAACACTACTAAAGTACATGCATCTTATATGAAATAAGGCACTAATCCCAACACATTGTCTTTAAATATTGGAAGAAATAATGACAAAAAATACATCTATTTCACAATTCAGCTGTGCAAAGCTTTTATAGACTTACCCACATATATTCATGCATTTAACCACCATTAAAAGTGTAACATCTATGGTCTTAGGGAGGTAAAATACTAATCAAAGTATATCATAGGTTTACAGTAAGTTCCATTCACATAAAATCTATAATTATAATTTTTCTTTCAATTTGACATTAAATAGTTAAAATCCATGGAGATTGGAGTGCACTTAATTATACTTTTTAACAATCACATGATCACCCTACTGAAATGGCCAAGCTAACTGTTCAAATAATATACTTCAGCTTTTCTCAAACTTTCCTCACCAGTCATTTAAATCACAGTTTTTAATGCCAGGGAATTGTCAAAGATATCCAGAGAGGTAGAGGTCTCTTATGCAATTTAAGTCCGAAATTCTTTATCAATGTTATTTTTCTTTCTTATTTGAGTTGGCTTGACACATATTTTCCAGTGAATCATTATAAAGTTATTTGGTCTGAATCTTTCTATTTGTTAAATGTTTTTAAATTATTCTTCAGTATTCTTTAAAGCATGGAAGGCCAGCGATTGTTAGATATTACTCCAGATTGTTTTTGAAAGTCTGTTATAATGACATTAGTTCTACATCCACAATTCTGAAAAATTTGGGACTGTATGGAAAATGCAAAAAAAAAACATTTCTCCCTGGACTACACCGCATTCCAAATTATTATGCAAATTGGAATTACATGTCAAACTTCAAATATTTTGTTTTTCAGTCAAACTCATGGATGGTATTGTGTCTCCGTGCTCTTCGCTGAAATCAATCTCGGACACCTGTGAAAATTAGTTTGCCCTGTGAGCCCAATTAAATGAAAACTACTTAAAGGAGAATTCCGGTCGATTGGAAATTTGGAGTGCTGTCACTAGCAAGAAAAACAAAAACAATCAGTGTTGCCTACACCATGTTATTGTCCTGCTGCAGTTTACACCTTGTAGGCTGAAACAGGGCAAGTTTTAAACTTGCTTTTAGCCTCTTAACATGTTCGAAATGTCATTAAAAGTGCCTAGCCATGTGCAGTGATTTCTTCTGAGTGAACACAGCAAATCTGACTGCAGTAGATGTGAAAGAAATGCATAAAAGTAGTGCTTATATTAGCCAGTGCACATACCTCTGTTTATTTCCTGTTTCCTGATCAAGTCCACTAACTGTCATTTGCATCGACTATTTAGGAAAATCTGTGTAAAATATAATTTGCATAATAATTTGCAACGCGGTCTATATTGAAAACACATTATTAACACATGGGGCCCTATTTTAACGATCTGAAACGCAAGTATCAAACGTGAAACGCAAGTGACATTGTGGGTGGATCTTGGGCAATTTTGCTATTATACTGGTGGGATAAATTACTCTTGCACCCGACGCAAATCTAAAATGGGTAGGTCTGAAGTATCTAAATTAGTAATAGGTGTGGTTTGGGCGTAACGTGCAATTAACCAATCAGAGCGTCATCTCACATTCCCTTTAAGAGCAGGCGCGCTTGTTCCATAGCGGATTGCTATTGGTTTTACTCTTTTACAAAATGTAAATAAAGTAATGTCACAAAGACATACTTTCCGATGTTTTGGGCCCACTCTCACTGAATCACGAGGTTATGAATGCATGGTGATATTTTTGCAATGTTTTATTTTAACATTAGACCGAGATTACTTTGTTTACATCACTATAGACAATGCAGCAGCTGTTCTGTCAAATAAACTCTCCAGTTCTGCTGCTGGGGCATTTGGGTTAAGTGGCACACATGTAGTTCAACATCACGTCTCCTTACGTCCTCTATAGCAAATGACTTGTATGTTGATTGAATAGGTTCCCTTGCAGTTGATGTATATCAGTGCGAATAATTCAGCCTGAATAATTAGGGTAAATATGTACACTAGATTTATGCCTATTTTTCACATCTTCATCGACACCACAATGATTTCCTTTGTGTGGTAATATTTTTCCTTGTAATTATGTATGGTTTGCAGAAATGGGAACTGCTGCGTCTGTGTGAATGAGAGATGCAAAGAGTATTCTCATTGTGTACACGCTACATTATGGCCAAGCATGCGCCTTTAAAATAGTATCTGAATAACACGGCACTGACTTTTAACCAGTTTTTTTCTGGTCTGTGGCGGAATTGTTTTCTGAAACTGCAAATTAGCACCAGGGAATGTTTGCGCCGGATCATGCCTCCTCCTTTCGCTGAACCGCCCCCGGGAGCACAAGTTAATTTCCTAATTTACAGACAAGCGTCTGTGCAGGGAAAAGTCCATTGTGCGTCGGGTGCAAAATCGGAATGATACATGCGTCAATGTAAAAAGTCAATTGCGCTGGGTGCAAGATAGGGCCCCTAATGTCATGTTTTACTTTGTGAATTCTATTTATTTCTGACAATATACACTAATTTCAAATCGAATTACTGCAAAAGAGTTGGGACAGTCATCTGTTTACCACTGTGTAAAATCATCTTTTCTTTTAATAACACTTCTTAAGTGGTTGGGGACTGAAGACACCAGTTGGTTAAGTTTAGCAAGTGAAGTTCTTTCCCATTCATCCATTATGCATTTCCTCATGTACCCAATTGTATGGGGCCTTCGTTGCCTTTATATTGCACTTCATAATGCACCACAAATGTATACAGTGACATCACTGCCAAATTATAAACTGTTAGTTTTGTATTGAGTCAATCTTTAAATCATGTCAATTGGAGAATTAAACGGGACAAATAAAAACCAGGAAGTCAAACGAACGACCTCCCCTGAATTTAGCTGTTGTTTCGAAAATGTTGCCGTGATGTCACTGTGGTTTTTGGACACTTACTGTGACCGAGTTGGGAATTACCAAACACACTTTGGTGTTTTTAGTGACTGATGTGTCAGAAACATGACCGGCACATTGATTTTGAGCTGTTTAGGGGTCTGGAGTGTTCCTTTAACCAACGGGTGTCTTCAGTGCCCAAATGCTTAATAAGTGTTATTAAAAGGCTATGTTACACAGTGGTAAACAGTCAAATGCTTAATAAGTGTTATTAAAAGGCTATGTTACACAGTGGTAAACAGTCAAATGCTTAATAAGTGTTATTAAAAGGCTATGTTACACAGTGGTAAACAGTCAAATGCTTAATAAGTGTTATTAAAAGGCTATGTTACACAGTG
>JACXGM010019296.1:8285-18576 GCA_016801145.1 Umbra pygmaea
TTATACACACCCAACTTTTATACACACCCAACTTGTTATACACACACAACTTTTATACACACCCAACTTGTTATACACACCCAACTTTTATACACACCCAACTTGTTATACACACCCAACTTGTTATGCACACCCAACTTTTATACACACCCAACTTTTATACACACCCAACTTTTATACACAGCCAACTTTTATACACACCCAACTTGTTATACACACCCAACTTGTTATACACACCCAACTTTTATACACACAACTTTTATACACACCCAACTTTTATACACACACAACTTGTTATACACACCCACCTCTGTCATTGCCAACAAAGGGTATATAACAAAGTATTGAGATTAACTTTTGTTATTGACCAAATACTTATTTTCCACCATAATTTCATATCATTTACCAATAAATTCATTAAAAATCCTACAATGTGATTGAAGTGTACCTATGATGAAAATTACAGGCCTCTCTCATCTTTTTAAGTGGGAGAACTTGCACAATTGGTGGCTGACTAAATACTTTTTTGCCCCACTGTATGCCATTTCCTTAGTTTTATTCAAGAAGTCGGTTTGGGTCATGGTTCCGGATTTACTTTTTTCCAGACAAGAATCCTCCTTTTTTGTTGTTTGTCTCTTGACCTTCCTGTCCTTTGGCTATATTTGTTTTTATTTTATCTGATCCCCCACCAATCACAGAACATTACATTTTAGAAGAAGAAAGTACTGGTGAGCTAAACATCTGTAAATAACCTGGTAGACAAATCATGACGTCAACAGTGTATAACCAAAGAATGTTTATCATAATGTAGAAAATCAAACAATCAGATAAAATACACTCACCAATAGCTAGGTGTGGATATACAATTCCATCTACTGTACACACTACTTTGCCTCAAAACCGGATGGTTGAGAAAATATCTTAACGGGAATGTTCCCAAAAACAATACAGTGGACAGTAGAGACAGAAATGACATCAGGGCACTGACATATCACCAAATCTGGGAACAACGTGTGTTATGCAACTGCAGCTGGCTCACCGGTCTTCATTGATGATGTAACAGTTGCACCAGCACAGTTCATTCTGAAGTCTAGAAATATCTTGTCTGCTCATATCTAAAATAAATGCCTAATTTCTTTTGATAGTGCTTTATATAGCCGGACAATTGCCCAGACCCAGATGCCATAGCTACTAAGTGTTTTTAGAGCCAAAAAGCTGGCCAGGTCAATCATATGCTCTAAGTCTAATTGCGGTTCATGACTGAAAGCTGAAATCTCAGAAACTCCTTGGAGTAACCTGCAGTACAGACCAGGCAGGACATTAATAGTGAAGATACCAAACAACCAGCTGATGATGTGTATGTGTTGCAGACTTAAGGCAGTCATCGAATGCAAGGCTTTGCAACCAATTATGGGGTCGTAATTCCTACACTGGTCACAGATAATGGATGAAAATCTCCACAAATATCTTCTGACAGGCTGCATTTCAACCTAGTCATTGTTTCCTTTCAAATCCAAGGCTTCTTTTGTATGAATACCTGACGTTGTGACAATTTCCTTTTAAGAATTTAAAATACTAATAGCGCTTGTAAGATATTTTTATAGAAACTCTTGGAGACCTTTAACATCCTGAACTGCCTCACAGGGTAATTTCTGAAACTCTTGGAATAATGCATGGCAGTGTTTACTCTACCTCAACTACTGTTATGGTGTAATGTGCTCTACTAGAGCTCTCTTTCTCCGCTCCTAAAGCATATGTGCTCTAGTAGAGCTCTCCACTCCTAAAGCATATGTGCTCTAGTAGAGCTCTCACTCTCCACTCCTAAAGCATATGTGCTGTAGTAGAGCTCTCTGTCTTCACTCCTAAAGCCTACAGTGCATCCAGAATGTATTGAAAGTCGTTCACTTTTTCCACATTTTGTTACAGTATGTTACACCCTTATTCCGAAATGGATGAAATCCATTATTGCCCTCAAAATTCTAGAAACAATACCCCATAATCACAATGTGAACGAAGCACATGTACATGTAATAATAATAAATATAATTGTATGGGCCACCAGGGGTGTCGGACTGGGGGTAAAATCAATACTGATTAACAGGGCCCAACGGGAAAGAGGGCCCTTGAAAAGTCTGGAATGTGCACAGGGCCCAGGATTTTGTGCTACGACATGTAGGCCACTCAAGGACATTCACAGAGTTGTCCTGTAGCCACTCCTTTGTTATCTTGGCTGTGTGCTTAGGGTCATTGTCCTGTTAGAAGATGAACCTTCACCCCAGTCTGACGTCCAGAACGCTCTGGAGCAGGTTTTCAGCAAGGATGTCTCTGTACATGTTTATCTCAATCCTAACTAGTCTTCCAGTACCTGCCTCTGAAAAACATGCTGACATCATGATGCTGCCACCCCATGCTTCACTCTAGAGATGGTATTGGCCAGGTGATGAGCAGTGCCTGGTTTCCTCCAGACATGACGCTTGCCATTCAGGCCATATATTTCAATCCTTGTTTCATCATACCCTAAAACATTTTTCTAAAGCACTGAGAGTCCTTCAGGGGCCTTTTGGCAAACTCCAGGTGGGCATGCCTTTTACTGAGGAGTGGCTTCTGTCTGGCCATTCTACCATACAGGCCTGATTGGTAGAGTGCTGGAGAGATGGCTGTTCTTCTGGAAGGTTCTCCGCTCTCCACAGAGAAACACTGGAGCTCTCTCTTAGAGTGACCATCAGTTTCTTGGTCACCTCCCTAAGGCCCTTCTCACCCGATTGCTCAGTTTGGCTGGGTGGCCAGCTCTAGGAAGAGTCCTGGTGGTTCCAAACCTCTTCCATTTATGGATGATGAGGCCACTGTGCTCATTGGGACCTTCAATGCTGAACATATTTTTCTGTACCCTTCCCCAGATCTGTGCATCGATACTATCCTTTCTCAGAGATTTACAGACAATTCTTAGACTTCATGGCTTGGTTTGTGCTCTGACATGCACTGTTAACTGTGGGACCTTATATTAACAGGTGTGTGCCTTTCCAAATCATGCCCAATCAACTGAATTTACCACACGTGGACTCCAATCAGGTTGTGAAAACATCTCAAGGATGATCAGTGGAAACAGAATGCACCTGAGCTCAATTTTGGGTATCATGGCAAAGGCTGTGAATACTTTTGTATTTTATTTTTAATAAATTTGCCAAGATTTCAAATACACTTCTTTCACATCGTCATTATGGAGTATTGTTTGTAGAATTTTGAGGGAAATAATGAATTTAATCCATGTTGGAATAAAAGTGTAACATAACAAAATTTGGAAAAAGTGAAATGCTGTGAATACTTTCCGGATGCACTGTATGTGCTTTAGCAGAGCTCTCTCTCTTCACTACTAAAGCCTGTGTTTTCTAGTAGAGCTCCCTCTCTCTCTTCACTACTAAAGCCTGTGTTTTCTAGTAGAGCTCTCTGTCTCTTTACTACTAAAGCCTGTGTTTTCTAATAGAGCCCTCTCTCTCTCTTCACTACTAAAGCCTGTTTTCTAGTAGAGCTCTCTCTCTTCACTACTAAAGCCTGTATTTTCTAGTAGAGCTCTCTCTCTCTTCACTCATAAATCCTACTGTATGCTTCCTTTGATAACTATTTCAGTTTGTCACTGGCCAACGACTGGAACATTTACATGAGGCCTTTACACTTAGCATTTTCATTATACCTCACTCTTGTTGAAGTTATAAAAAAGTACCTGTATCTATTTTGCTGTACTAACAGTGTTTTGTTAATTCTGTTTTGTATTTGAATAGTTAAATACATTTGGCCAGCTCATCACTGAAAATGACAATTGCTTCTAAATTGACTTACCTGGTTAGATAAAATAAAACCTTTTTAACTTACTGGCCCAATTTCCTCATACATAACTGTAATCCACTGCGGTTCCTGACTCTGTGGGGAGTGGATATAATCCAAGGCTTCAGATTTATACATCCAGTAGACCATCTGGCACTTAGCTCTACCTCTGATATAATACAGAAATGCTTTGTTACTTCCTGTGTTATCTGCAGGTCTACCCTGCCCACTAGTGGCAAAAAGTGCTCTGAACAACAATGCATCTTAAAATCATTTTAAATCCAACATATTTTACCATGAAGTATAAATTCAATTTTTTATCTGTAGTTGTCAAGAAATGGTTTATACAGACGAGCCTTAAACCACCAAGGACCAAGCCATACGATTTGTTTTAAATCAAAGTTTATTATCCAACGGCACAGAACACAGCAGGAGGTATAAATGGTACAGTGAATTAAATGACATTAAACATTCCTCAACATTACAGTAGATATCAATATGAATAATAATCCAAATTATGAAACAAAAGGTTTGAATCCTGAATGCTTATTGGCTGTTAGCTGTTGTAGCAACATACCAACGTATGACAACACAGCTTAACTGTTTAAAGTGCATTAATAACAGTCTTCTCAGCGTTTAGTGGTATATTGCCAATATACCAATGCTAAAAACTTTGTCCAGGCACTCAGTGACAATAACTTCTTTTAGCTATGGAATTAGCTACATAATACACCACCATCATTCACTAAGTATGACATTACTGTAAATTAATCAGAAATTAGAGTTAAAACATGATTAACTGCAGATGAGCTAAACAATTTAATTATTTGAAGATTGATGTAATGACTGCTGAAGATGTGGCTTTGCTGTCTGTGAGCACTTAATTATAAATCAGTCATTCCCAACAGTGATAAGACATGTGAAACCGTGGTAATGTATTGGATATATATTTCAATCAATTTAATCTCACCTTGGTGAATGAAAGTAGCAATGTGTATCAACAACATTACAACGTATGGGTGATTCCAACCTTCTCAACGCTAGTGAAAACCCATTCAGATTCCTGATCGGCCAGACTCAGATTAACTACAGAAAACACAAGGCCCTTTATTTTGAAGATGCGTCTCTCAAGGCATTGTTATGCTTTATGGCGGTAGTTCTCAACTCCAGTCCTGGGGACCCACTGCCCTGCATGTTTTAGATGTCTCCCTGCTCCAACACCTACTTATATGCTCATAAATACCTGGTAGCCTCAGTAGTGAAGCTATGAGACATCTAAAACTTGCAGGGCAGTGGGTCCCCAGGACCCGAGTTGAGAACCACTGCTTTATGGGACTGTCAAATGGCTGAAGACTTGCATTTTGCTGATAGAGCATTAAGCCAGAGTCACATGAATGAGGCAGCAGCGCAGACAGCCGGACTACCCTAGGCCACTTTAAGTTAATTTCTTCCAGTGGCATCAGCATAAAAGAGAAGCAGAATAGAAAAACAACACTGGGGTTAAAACACGTACATGGGTACTAAAACAAACCATTCCCATAGGAAGGGAAGAAAGGCGGGCATCTGAAGGTATTTATAACTACTTCCTCTTGAGCGCTATGTTGTTCTCACGTCAGTCTGGGTGGGTCTGGTTGCAACTGACCAGGGCACAAAGCCTCTAAGGAGATACAAACCCAGAATACAATATGCTATCCCTGCCTTGGGTGCTCTGTTTGTTCTTTGACCACCTCTGTGCTTCCAACTCCCACTTAACATAGCAATGGCTTCAGTCAACTGAGGTGATGGCCGATTTCATCAGCAGACATATAAATAACATGAAGTAACAACTGGCCTATCAGTAATGGAGATGCTCAGGGCTCCGCCTACCTCCATAACGAGCCCAGCCCATATTCCTTCATTCATTTTTTGCGGCGGCGCCGGATCGCATAGTTGTGTGTCCGTGCAGGAACGTTGGCTTAGAGACGTCTACGTGGTTCTATGTCTTCACGTAATTGTGTATTGTGTGCGTTTCCTGTTGCGCATTCGTTGTGATATGGGTGGTCCCGTGTCCCACCGGGGCCGACATGGCCGGGGTCAACAAGTCAGACGGCCAATCGTATGGCGGCCCCTCCCTGTTTCCTGCTCCAACTCCTCCGGTATTCTGAAAGTGCTCAGCAGTATTAGCATGCATTCTGGGAGCGTGCCCGAGACAGGCAACGCAAACACCCCACTCCCGGCTACTAGAGGGCGCTGCTGAGAGTGTAGGATGTTTACACTGCCTGAAGCCCAGAAAGGTCACTAGTCATTTCAGAAGTTAGAACTTACCCTGACCCATAGATCAAGGAATAACACTATAATAATTCTCAAAGCCATGTTTGGTAAAAGGCCCGGACAGGTTTTCACTGTGTTGGTTTAGTGTGTCATGTGCTCTTAGATCAGTTGTGGGACAGTAGATAAACAAAGTCTCCTTGACTACGAAAGGAATTTCAAAGTTAATGAGGAAAACAAGATGGCTGACAACTCCCACGGTCCAGTGTCATGAGTTCCCTGGACCTGGCCAAAGTCCACATCTTCCTCAGCACCTCCTCTTCTCTCCTGAGGATAGAGCTCCTCCCACCCAGGGGGCCTGAGCCGAGCTAAACAGGAATTTCCTCTCCTCCCTTTGCCTCTCTTTCCTCCCGTTGTCTTTTCCTGGAGTCCTCTGGGCACACTCAGAGACAGTGCTAATCTAAGAAACTCCCCTTAACAGAACTAAGAATAGGCTTTAAATGGAGTCCCAGTGGGTTGCTTCCCTGGGTCTGCTTGTCACTCTAAGAGCTGTCCAGAGTGCTGAAACAGGGTGTGTTGCTCCGAACATTGGATTTAATTGATCAAGTTCATGTTATGGATTGGTCGGACTGCTCGCTACAGAGTGTCCTAAGTCAAGTATGACAGTATGTAGGAATGTGCCTCTCTGGAATTTGGCTTTATGCTACAGCTAGCATACTGTGACAGCAGGCTATAGGAGGCCTCCATTTATTTATGACACACTTTATCTAAGCCTAGTAGTGATGGCTGGTACATGTTTCGTTCAGTAAAATAGATCTCTGCTGTAGTTGTGATGATAATAGCAGCTGGCTGCTGCAAACATCCGACTGAAAGCCCCATTTGAAACACCAGCATTCAGTCAAGGATGTTTACAGCAGCCCGTACTGCCAGCTGTTCTACAGAGGACATGTCTGGACCTCGCTACAACCACATACTAGGCACTACAATGTGCTTTCATAACATTGAGCATAGCCTTATAGCTTGCAAAATGTTTTGTTAGCTTGGCACCTGTAAAATCCCAAACCTCCAAAACAACTTGGTTCTGAAGCTCTGGTCTCCTAGATGTTTAAGGTTACTACCCGCTGAACAAAATATTTTGAAAGATGTCTATTCAACGTTTTATCAACGTCTTTTCCACCTCTATTGCTTAGGGGATACCTGGTCGCAAAGATATACTGTTACGTACTGTTACTGCCTGGTCTCCAGGACGTGCTGTTACTGCCTGGTCTCCAGGACGTACTGTTACTGCCTGGTCTCCAGGACGTACTGTTACTGCCTGGTCTATCGGATGTGTAGGGTTACTGCCTTTGTTTTTTCTGGCTTTCTTTAGTTCGTAAGCATTGTGACATTCCATCGCGGTAGCCCCCACACAGAAAGCACTGGGGTCATATTTACCATGCAAACACTACACACAGCTTCTGTTTAGCCATCACACACACCGACTCCCACACACACTCAAATGACTGTGTCTATTACAGCGCTCTTTCACAGTTACACCCAATCCCCCAAACCAAACTGACATCCTGCCTAGCTTGTTTTCCTCCTCCCACCATGCAATCACAAAGTGTCCATCTCCCTGTTTACCATACCCAGCCGGAACCCTAATCCTGACCGCTATGACCTCGCTGTGTCTTTCTATGTAGAACAAGTGTACGAAAAATTCTTAAGGACTACAAGTTTGCGTTAAATATGACTAAGATCGCTAGATTTCAAGAATAGCTATATAATATGTTTCCAGCATTTTCAGAAAAACAAATCTGTCTAATCAAAACATGTAATTATTATTTCCAAATTTTTTTCAGGTTTATTTGCAGTTCACTTGCAGTATACAGATATTGAACTATTTTCCGACTTCTTGACCATTCTCTTTGATGAAGATCATCTTGGTGCTGAATCTAGTTAGTTACCCCTGAGGTGGCAGTACAGATATAAAGTGTAATCACGTGAGAATGCAGAGGAAAGATAAGGTGAGAAGTGCATTCCTGCATTCTTAAGTCCCCACCCTCTATTTCAACAGTGTTAAGTACTAATCCGGCTGCAGAGCGTTTCCCCAGTATAACTCTGGGTCATAGTAACTGGAACACATGCACTTATGTCATTGTCTGTTTTGTTCAGCTGTGATATCATCCATAACATGTTCGGGTGTGCGTTTCTTGGGAAACTGTACCTGAAAAGTATGTGTGTGTAATCATATAATGTGTGTTTGTGTGTGGATACCAACGCACTGCTCTGGTTGAATCTGCCAGCCTTCCTCCCTGAGCTCAGGTCACTGAGGGAACAAAGCAAACTTTATCAGAATACTGCAATCCCACATTCCCTAGATTCTTAGCACTTGGCAACCAGCGAGCAGAGAGAGTGGAGATGGAGGGAGGGGTGGCGAGAATGACTGTTCACGTTCTACTAATAAGTCTGAAAGCTCTACTGCTAAAGAATCCCAGACGTAATGTGTTGTTAATGATAAAGTATCACAGATGTAATGTTTGTTCATGTTAAAAAAATCACATATATGATGTGTTGTGTAAGGATGTAAAGATTAAGGTTTCACAGATTACCGCAGATCATTCCATGGCCACTTTCTCATTCAAGGTTTTGCATTAACATAAATTCAGGATTATTCCTGAATTGGAAAAGGAATTAACATTCCCATTGTAAATATCAGTTCAATTAAGACAGTTAGCTACATTAACACAGAATCAAATAAATTTCAGGTGAAAAAAAATATCTAAATTGAGACATTTCCACTGCTTCCTGAACTGAATTTATAGGGGTGTCCACATACATTTGGCCATTTAGCATATGTCTCTGTGTGTACAAACACACATATACAGTACATACATACACTCACCTAAAGGATTATTAGGAACACCATACTAAAACTGTGTTTGACCCCCTTTAGCCTTCAGAACTGCCTTAGTTCTACATGGTATTGATTCAACAAGGAGCTGACAGCATTCTTTAAAAATGTTGGCCCATTTTGACAGGATAGCAGCTTGCAGTTGATGGAGATTTGTGGGATACACATCCAGGGCACGAAGCTCCCGTTCCACCACATCCCAAAGATGCTCTATTGGGTTGAGATCTGGTGACTGTGGGGGCCATTTTAGTACAGTGAACTCATTGTAATGTTCAAGAAACCAATTTGAAAGGATTCGAGCTTTGTGACATGGTGCATTATCCTGCTGGAAGTAGCCGTCAGAGGATGGGTACATGGTGGCCATAAAGGGATGGACATGGTCAGAAACAATGCTCAGGTAGACAGTGGCATTTAAACGATGGCCACCATTACACCACCACCACCAGCCTGCACAGTGGTAACAATGCATGATGGATCCATGTTCTCATTCTGTTTACGCCAAATTCTGACTCTTCCATCTGAATGTCTCAACAGAAATCGAGACTCATCAGACCAGGCAACATTTTTCCAGTCTTCAACTGTCCAATTATGGTGAGCTCTTGCAAATTGTAGCCTCTTTTTCCTTTTTGTAGTGGAGATGAGTGGTACCCGGTGGGGTCTTCTGCTGTTGTAGTCCATCCGCCTCAAGGTGCGTGTTGTGGCTTCACAAATGCTTTGCGGCATAACTCGCATAACCTCGCATAACCTCGGTTGTAACAAGTGGTTATTTCAGTCAAAGTTGCTCTCTATCAGCTTGAAGCAGCCAGCCCATTCTCCTCTGACCTCTAGCTTCAACAAGGCATTTTTTGCCCACAGGACTGCCGCATACTGGATGTTTTTCCCTTGTCACACCATTCTTTGTAAACCCTAGAAATGGTTGTGCGTGAAAATCCCAGTAACTGAGCAGATTGTGAAATACTTAGACAGGCCCGTCTGGCACCAACAACCATGCCATGCTCAAAATTGCTTAAATCACCTTTCTTTCCCATTCTGACATTCAGTTTGGAGTTCAGGAGATTGTCTTGACCAGGACCACACCCCTAAATGCATTGAAGCAACTGCCATGTGATTGGTTGACTAGATAATTGCATTAATGAGAAATTGAATGGGTGTTCCTAATAATCATTTAGGTGAGTGTACATACATATACTGTAGATAACACACACACACACACACACACACACACACACACACACACACACACACACACACACACACACACACACACACACACACACACACACACACACACACACACACACACACACACACACACACACACACACACACACA
>JACXGM010019297.1:0-18477 GCA_016801145.1 Umbra pygmaea
TTAACACCAAAATAATACTGCCACGAGGGGCTTTCTGAATAACAACCAACAGGAAACCACAGGAACGCGTACAGGAAACATTGATCGACAAGAGACAAGGGGAGAACACCATGGTTAAATACAAAGACAACTAATTACTAAAGCAATCCACCTGTGACTAACAATGACCCAACTAAATCCAAACCAACCTATGACAAAACTAGACACAAGAGGGCAGCATACTCACACAAACAGAGGGATCACAGAGACAACACATAACAACCCCAACCCATGTGTGACACATAATGTCTCACTTCTTAACAAAATACGTATCTATGGTATTAAGAACAACCTTGGGTTCCTTAGCTTTACAATCTGGATTTGAATACTTAGATGACAGTGCTACAGACGAACGAGGTTCTTCTAACTGAGACACGCACACGCTGTTAGCCAGGCCCTCTAAATATCGTATCATACAACCACCGTTTGCCCCAGGTAGAGGCTGCTTATTGTTCACTGTACGGAAAGACATGATAGACAAATCTCACATTGAAACCATATAAACAGATTAATTGGGGTCAGAGTCTAGGCTACCCCCCTGTATTTCATTCATGTCAATGTCTGAAACAGTATCATAGTGGTTCTCGTACTCTGATACCTCTGAAGCATACACAGTCTCTGAGACAAAACGGTTCGGCTGATCTTCTCTGGTTACAGTTTCCTGATAGCGTCCCCAATTTCCCTGGTCATGGAATGACTCTTGTTCGAGGGCGTCATCGTTACTAGGCCGCGCAGTTTGAACAGTCAACTTGTCCGCATATACAGCCACAGCGCCTGCAATCCGCTCCTGGGAATATGAAACACCAGCAGGACTCTGATGTGTAGATGTAGCACCGGTGCTGTCGCTGAGCTCTTGCTTCTCAAGAGCCTCTTGCTGCTTAAAAGACCTCTTGGACGCTGGACTTTCAAGTTTTTTGTCCAGGCTTTTGGCCACTTCTAAATCTCCATCAGACTCTTCGTCTTCTGATCCTGATGATCCTGATGATCCTGATGATCCTGATCCTGATGATGAAGTATATATAGGAGCAGCAGTCTTGACAGGACGATTCTGCCTTTTTTCAACGTGGTCACACACGCTGTCAGACTCAAACTCTCTCTCGTGAGCCGATGTTGACTTTTGTTGTTCAATAAGGGCGTCACTGGGCTGAACAGTTTGAGCGATCACCTTGTCCACTTTCACAGCCTCGCAGGGCGACTTCAGCTCGTGGATTGGTGATTCCTCAGGACTCCGATGCGAATGTATAGCGGCGCCGGTGCGCTTGGCGTGTCCTTGACTTTTGACAGCAGCCTCTTTGGGTTTCCGTTCGGGCTTGTTCGCAGCAGGCCTGCTGCCCGTCGGGCGAGTCTCTTCACGCTCCCTGTTATTTCCCTGCTGCTCAAACTGGGGTTCGCTGACGGGAGAGCGTTTTCTCACTGAAGACTCAACCCCTTTTATAGCCTCTCCACTCAGCCTCCGCGCCTGGAACGGTATCGTTTCCCCAGGACTCCGATGCGAATACGTGGCACCTAAGCGGTTTGTGAGTTCTTGTTTGCTTTTGACAGCTGGCTCTTTGAGTTTCCGTCTGGGCGCGTTCGGAGGTCTGCTGCCCATCGGGCTAGTCTGATCACGCTCGCTTCTCCCCTCCTGCTTGGACTCGTTCTCGCCGCTGGTAGAGTAGTTTTTCCTGGAAGACTTGAACACATTCATATATCCCGTCCGAGTTCCCTGGCGTCGGTAGTCATCCGCGTCCCCTGCGTAGTCGTCTGTGGCCGAGTCTGACATCTTGCGTTTGTGCGCGCGGGACCGTAGAGACAGGGTCCGATCGGGGGTCCAATCGGGGGTCCGACTCTTGTCAGACTCGCGGTGTCTGCTTTTAGCACAGGGAATTTTTGCTCTGTCAAAGCCCTGGACAGACGTCTCCTTGAACGCCTCGGCACCCCCGCTACGCTTCTCACTCTTGGCCAGCCTGCGGTTGTGTTTTGTTCGTTTCACGCGCTTCGCATCCGGCTTGTTCGACTCGTCTGAGTCTGAGGGCAGTGCGCGCTTATAACCCCGAATGTCATCCGTCACACCACCGTGGTTAGGCTGCGGAGGAGAGCGGTGGTCGTCTTCTTCTGACTCCGAAAGTTCTATGCGCTTATACTTGTGTGTCCCATTGTTCCTCGTTTTACGCTTAGCCTTTTGGGCCTTCCGTGCGGCCTGCGCCATCAACGCATCCTCATCTTCCTCCTCGTCTTTGCTGCTTTACTCCTCCTTGAGAGGTCCGTCGTCTATGAATTAGTCTCAGCGATTGTAGTCGTCCGAGGTCTCGCCGTGGTCGTACGCCTTTCAAGAATTCAAATCCTCTCCGGGGGTCACTATTTCACAATCATCAGACTCTTGTTGTTCCCCGTACACTTCATCGTCGTTGCTCACACAAAGGCTTTCGTCTTCATGGCCGTACCTGCGGCGCGAACTGAGCGGTGCTCGTGACTTGGACCTCGATGACTTAGAGGCCGAAGACATATTCGGCTTACATAGCGCAGGCTCAGAGGGTTTGGCGTGGTGTAACGGTGCTTGTTTATTAGCCCATTTGCCTCAGAGTCTTTTGCTACACAGACCGTCTGTATCGCTC
Source organism: Umbra pygmaea (assembly GCA_016801145.1). Classification (NCBI taxonomy): domain Eukaryota; kingdom Metazoa; phylum Chordata; class Actinopteri; order Esociformes; family Umbridae; genus Umbra; species Umbra pygmaea. Next base: position 2,634 of record JACXGM010019297.1, read on the forward strand.
GGAGACCAAGGGTTCTTGCGCTGTTTAGTCACGTGCTGGTCCGAACGCCCCATCGGTTTATCCCTGCGGGCACCCTGGCAAGACAGCGCTACCTTGCATCTCCAGTGATCGGTGGACATAGCAGTCCATGAGAGCTTTGCTGAGTCTATCCTTCAAGCCGAACCGCTGTAGTACAGTGACAATGGCTCGATTGCTAATGACCCATTCGCGAAGGATGGCGCTGAATCTTTTGTGCAGCAGGGTGTTATCCAAACCCAGGAGAGTGCAAATAGCGTCTCTCCTAAAGTCATTATTATCATCATCATCGTCATTGTTCAACCAGGGTTCGCTCAGCAGCAGAGTTGACATGTTCTTGATCCACGTTGAGATCGGCACGGACTTGGGTGTGACAATAGAGCATAGACTGTAATTTCTCTCGCCAACACCGGTCATAGAGTCGTCTCGGCTGCAGTCCTCAACGTCGGTCAGACACTTCGAGGACGTGCTGGCGTCTTGAGTCTTTGTTGCTTGCCGGGGGCACGGTCCGCTCTGCGAATCGTTACGCTCTCCTTCTCCTCGAGCCTTGCGACATTTCTTCAATTTGTTGTGATACGCACAGAGTTTATAAAACACCACACCTTGGCGTTGGAGTACATATTCAACAATTCCTTGTTCTTGATCTTGCTTGCATCATGTTTGGCCAGCGCGTGCCACATCTTCTGGGCTTTGACTACATTGTCCGGGCTCCGTTGTTCGAACAACTCTTCGCAGTCTGACACCTTCTTGGCGTGCCCGGAATTGCAGTTTCTCTTTCGAATGTAACCCGTGGCGACCTGGGCCAAAGTGGCCCAGTCCCTTCTCAGCTGCTTTTTCACCATACTGATCTGCTTCTTCTGCACGTTCGTGTGAACAATGTTGTCCGAAGAGTACATATTCCAAAACGTGACACATTCTCACACTTTCCCAATCGGGCAATACAGTAACTCGGCCACTGGGAACGCGTTGGGAATCTTATTGTCCATCAATTTAATGGCCAAATCCACGACCTCGACCATGATGGGGTCTGAAATCTTGATCTCCAGGTACCTGGGGATGTAATTGCACCAACTGCTTGGATTCACACGCTTGACGAAAGCTGCCAGAGCTGGATTGTATATGTCCTGATACATGTCAGTTCTGGCAACGAAGGTCGCCCTCACCAATTTGGTCAGCATGTCACTCCAGCAGCCCGCCAACTCCCCATTGCCCCTGACACAACATTGCTTCACGGCCCTGTAAAACCTCAATGTGGTAGACACGTACAGTGTAGGACACTGAACCTGAGACTTTCTCAAAGTGACAACGGGAACCATGTTCGATCGCTTGCCATTGCGTAGCCTAGCGCTCCTTCTATAGTAGACAATACGAGGCAGACCGTTCTTGTACTGGAAGTGCTTCAGATCACATTTCACTTGGGGCTCGGTGAACCAATCCACGCTAGCCTTGCGCTTTTTCGTCAGCGTGTCACTCGAACTTGCGTCTATCACACAGCACATGGGGTGTATATCTTCCATGTGAGAGCCCTGCGCTTCATTGTTGTTACTCTGTGTGTTGTACTCGCTGCGCAGCAACTGAGAGGGCTGTACATGTCTAAAGGAAGGTGTGAGAGCCACGGTGTGAGTGGGCACCTCTAGGCTCATGTCCCAAAAGTCAAATTTGTCACCCGTGACCAATTTCAAAACCTTGAGGCTCTCGGGCCCTGGGACAAACAGTACTTCTTGCACAAAGTAAGAATCATCCAGAGTACTTTTTCCAGGCATCTGGATTTGAACATGGTAGGTTCCGATCATGGACCTGGCACTGTCGTAATAAGCTACATTCTGGGTTGTATAGTACTGCGTGACCACTGGAATTACCTTCTTACCACATTTGGTAAGCTCTTTATTCAGTATATAGAAGGCAGTGTAGTTACTACATGACAGTAACATGTTTTTGACGCCAGCCTTGTCTGCACTCCAGGTCCATGAGCTCAAGCAGCAACGACGTTGAAGGGTTTTGCTGTATAGCCTTAGCATCTTGGATCACCATGCTCCTGATAATCTTGTGTATGGGTTTCGGTTTGTACCCTTTCTCTCTCGCAGACAAGCCCTGTTGCTTGAGCATCATGAGGCTGACCACTTTATCAAACAGTCCATGTGGGCTGTCACAGCTGAAATCACGTCTACGCTGGGTAACTGAATTGTACCACAGAGTGTGGTCTGTCACAATAAATCTCTGTTTTATTTCCTCCATCTTGTTGTTTTTGTTGTTGTCGTCCTCTTGTCGTTATTGTATATCAAAGAATAAAGCCACTTGGGTCCCAGTGGAACTATAATGTGTTCTATTTGATATCAGCCAGGTTGTGTAGAACACTAAGCACACTGTAGTCTATGGTTCAAAATGTGTCCCGGTCCCGTATGAAATCAACCAGGCTGCACGCAGCAATAAGTACACTGTAGTCTATGAAAGAAAATTTAAGCCAAAGTAGTAGCTCTCGACGCCTCGCAGACTCTGTGAAGCGGCCAGCTCACGTACTGTGTAGTCTATGAAAGAAATGTGAGCCAGTGTAGTTGCTCTCCACGCCTCGCAGACTCTGTGAAGCGGCCAGCTCGCGCAAGGGCTTTACATACCAGACCACACCAGACTGGCTGGGAGTTCATTCGCTCACCATTGGCTGGAGAATTAAACATGAAACACCTGGCACTGTTTGAACATTCAATCACAGCCGCTACATTCGAACATGGCTGAGTTATCAACACGTGACTGAACAATCCGAACAAGGCAGCCACTGATTGCTGACACAGCCCAGCAAGGCTGAGACGGCAACCCATTAATGAACTATCCCCAGTACAATGTAGCAACCCACGTCTGTGTTATCACATAGGGGGCCTTGGTCTGGACAGTGGATATGTACATCTAGGAGCAAGCAAGAGAGCTCATTCACACACAAACACACACACACACACACACACAGTCCGCCACAGCCATGCTCGACACCAAGACAGCTCAGGACTGTGAGCCTCGCAATGTCACTGTCTACGAAGGCCCTGTGGCCGTGGACATGCTGATCACCAACCAGGTCCCGTGTGTGATATCGGAGTGGAGAAATTTGAAAATCGAAGGTGATCTCACCAGCGAAATCCACGCAAACCTGCACAAACCGCAAGCCTACCCGTGCACCCCAGAAGACAGCGTGGAATCTTCCAGCACTGACCTGGTGATATCCAGAGACGGTACCAGTGTTCGCTTTGGGGAATATGACTATGTGACGTCAAAGGGCAGAGTGATCGTCTCCAGGGGAGACTCGGCCGCGTTCGACGCGGCCATCGAACACGGCCTGGGTTTGCACTACAACGCGAAGGCTCAGGGCAGCGTGGTCGTCTACACCGCAATGGATGACCCCGGGATCAAATCGCACGGCGTAATGGTCGCGGATCCTAACTTTATACGTGCCCAAGGGGGAGAATACACCCCTGTCCTGAGTATGAACAGAAGCGGTTACATCACCATCAGACCTGATGAAAACGGGGACCTATACGACATGCACGTCAAAGGCTCCATGATCGTCGACCTCTATGTTCACTTGGACAAAAGTAAGCCTAGCCCAGTGGGCGGATGGTTCTTCGGGTCGCACTCGGGTGACTGGTTTCAACCACCCAAGGAGTTTGTGATACCCGATAAGCGAAACGAACTAGAGATCGTAGAACCTGGTGATTTGGTGACCTCCAGGGGAAACGCTTCAGTGGTTTTGCGCGCAGACCGAGTAATTAAAGCTTCAGAAGTTGTGTTAATTTTAATTCTGCCAATTTTAAAATCAACAGATAATAATATCAAGGACACCAAGACCGTTGTCATCTTTCAATGAATGTCTGATCTCCATTCATATCACCTGTGGCCCAACATGGGCTTTACAGAACTAAAGTATACAATGAAAAAATGTATGGATAGGGGTATGTAAGCCGAGGTACACTTTGTAGTTTGTGTGTAGTTACGCTTGGTATAAGGTGAAATAAATCGTTTTGTATTATCACAAACTCATTATCAATGTGTGTGTGTGTTTCTAATCCTAAATCCTTGGCTCTCACAAGCATCAGTTGAAATCATACACAATGACAAAAAGTCTTTGACAGACAAGTAATTTATTCAAAAGTCCAAAGAAAGGTCAAGGTATAACAGTATACTTACATTGTACGTACAAGTGTGTGTGTGTGTGTGTGTGTGTGTGTTTTGGGCCGCTTCATATAGTTTGTGAGCACAACTCCACCGCCTCCTCCTCCCCCGCCACCTCCAAAGAACACTGCGTATCCGATCCCCAGCGATAGCGCGGTGCACCAAGCCATGAGTAGAGCTACAGAAGTCCACAGGGCCGCGTCGCTGGCGAATCCCGAAAGCCACCCTCCGAACGTGACCCTGCTGGCCGTAATCTCATCGTAGCGCTTGTCAAACTCTTCGATGCTTCGTGTGATATTACTCAGGTGTTTTTGCACGTCGATGTGCTTTACGCTGGTGTAATTTAAGGACTTTAGCACCTGCAGTTCGGGTACCTGCGGGATAGTGGCTTTCAGCAGTTCGGAGAAGGAGACCGGACCGTCCGATATATGCGGCCCGGAGAACGGTTTGAGCGGAGGAGACTCGATCTCCACCGCGGCCGAGCCCTCCATCCATGTGACTTTGTTATCCTGGTAGCAGATGCCTCGGTGACAGGGAGCGCACACCGTCTTGCACTCGCTGGGATCCTTCACGCATCTGAGGTACCGCTCGTGAGGCTCTGGCTTGTGACAGTACTTGCCGTGACATTCGGACGGTTCGTAATACTTGCCTTCTATCAGCCACACGTTGTAGTCGGGCCAGCATGGGACTCGGTCCGTGCTCATCTTGGGCATGGGTATGACCCCTCTGACTATGGTCTTGTCCACGTTCCCGGGGACAGAGTGTACAATGAAGAGCTTTCTGTCTTTGTACAGGGCCGCGCCTACGGTCGGGAACTCGGACAGCCTGGGGTGCATCATCTGATGGGTCACGCTCTACATCTGAGCGTACCACATTTGATAGCTGGCCATGACCGAGAACTTGATGCTTGTGTCGCGAAAGGCCGCTTCCGTGTTCCAAATAATGACATCCCTCAATATGACAAAGTTCTCGCTGACAACCTTGTCCTTTTTCTTCAATTTCGCATCCTGATCGACGAGATAACTATCGATGTGGGCTACTTTGCGGTCGAGCCGATTGCTCACTTCGACTATATTGTTAGACAGCGAGACGTGCATCGACTTCGTCAAGTCCATTTGCTGCTCCAAGGCGCTCATCCTATCGGAAACGTGCCACGCGAGCCCCAAGCCCGCAACTCCTGTCAGAGTGAAGAGAAACCGCTTTTGCCTCGATCGGCCTCGCTGCGGTTTGTCCAGCCAGGGGAAGGGCGCGTTGTCGGGCAGCTCGTACATCTTAGCCTTTTTCTCCTGCACGGCCAACTCCTCGAGACCTTCCCGCATCAGCTCTCCGGCCCTGCGAGCGTCGTTGATGACCTTGTGCGCCGAGTTGCAGATCCTGCCGTAGTCCTTCCTGCAACTGCTGTCACCTCCGCATATGGCAATCAGACACAGCAGCTGACGTTCAGGTTGATGTAGTCTATGCCCGGGGTGAAGTTGGAGACGAAATGCAGAACTTCGACCGGTTTCACTATCACCCCGTGTTCGATTTCGACCACCGGTTTGTCCACCGTGTAGCCGTCGTCCACCGAGACCACTTTCATACTGTTTGTCGTCTCACCGGTGTTGTGCGCAGTGCACACCTTGTTCACGGGAGGCGCGTACTCCACGACGTGTTCTAAATCCAGGATGCCCACCATGTAGTGTTTGCTGTCCTTGGTGGGGATTAGAGTGTTGATGTTGACCGCGGTCTGCGGAGGCCTCGCTGACACTTGGGCTTTTCTGCTGGGCTCGCCCGGGGTGCACGACTCGAGGTGGTACAAATTGGCTATGTAGATTTTATCGTAGCTGGTGACGTACAGCTCCTTGTGGGGCTCCTTGAATATGCCCAACGTGCCGTGAGCGGCAATGAGGCCAGGACACACGATCACGTTACTCAAGCCTATGTTGTACTGCGGGTCCAGACAGTTCTTGGCGCCGGACGCGGGGTCCTTGTACTGTGTTTCAGGAACGTTGATAGGGTCCAGACTCACCACTCCAGACTGGTCAGACAGGGAGCGCTTGCGTCTGTCGCTAGGCCTCGTGGCCGCGGTAGCCGCACCGAAGGTGGCCATGCCCGCGGCTATCTGCTGACTCTTCCAGTCCCTCAGCCTGTGTACGGCCGCAGTGATACCTAGTATCCCGGGGGCGTTGGATCGAACGCCACGTCTGAAATCCGAATCGACCGGGGTGACGACGAACTGGTTGATACCGAACGCAACTGCGACCAGCTCGGGAAAACGCTTGAGCGTCTCGAACGAGGTCGATGTCACGGTGACGTTCACTCTCCTGGCCCTAGCCCGAACGGTGACACTGGACCCCGATTAGCACTTGGTGTTGAGGTCCTCTTGGCAGTTTAACATAGTGTTGGTTTCCATGGCGGCCAGCAACAGCTCCTCGAAGACATCGTGCTGCTGCGAATCTCTGCGTTCGAGCGCGCTGATCCTGAGTCCGCCCGTGAGCGACAGTGTGAAGATGACTCTGTTCGCCTCCACTCCTCGCCTCAGCAGAGTCAAAAGGTACGAGATGACCCCGTCCGAGGAGCCCTCTCCGCTCCCGGACGCCCACATGTTTTGACAGTGTCCGACTCGACTCGTGTCGACCCAACCCCGGGGTGTGACGAACGCATCGAAATCGCTCAGCTGCGAGAAGTCTATGTCGCTCAAGAGCCTTTGGGACACTATAACCTTGGCCAGCGTTTCGCCTACGGTGTTGATGACCGTGGGGAAGTCGAGGCCTGCGGGTGAGATCGAGGGAATGAGGGACTCGTCCAGGGACACCTTCATGATCACGGGGCCCGCCTCGGCCACCGTGGAGAAGGTGGCTACGTCGAGCGCGATCGAAAGACTATTGTTCGAACCGTACACGGCTCGGTCCAAAGAGAGTACGGTGGCATCGCACAACGAGGGTATGAGAAAGTCCCGGATCTCTGTCGCGGTGGGTCTGTAGGCAGGGTCCCGATCCTTTAGACTTGCGGCATTCGAGACCTCGCAGATGGCGATCGGAGCCGACGCGGAGCTGTCCGCGTTGGTTATGCCCACCTGAGGGGTTCTGTAATTGCTTATGCAGAACCTGTTACCTTCGGACACGAAACAGCTGTCCCCTAGTTGCGCGTAACAGGCGGCCACGGACTCTGTGTCCCAGAGGCCCACGAAGGAAAGCACAAAGGCGTACGGGGAGTTTCGGATAGCCAGGACGTCGTCCGTCTCGGGCCATTCTCGGCTCTCCGCGGGTGAGCTTGAACGCCGCACACTGGGGATCGGGTCCGCACTCGGCCATAGGGTCATCGCCGAAGTAGTAGTCTCTGTTACGAGGCGCGGCGTGGAGCAGAATCGATATCTTGTTCAACGGGGTGTCCAAGACCATGCGATCAGAGCACTTGAACCCGCCGGGGACCGCGAGACACGATTACCTGTCCAGTTTCCTAACGTAGGCGCTAAGTATGGAGCCTTCGGTATCGCTCTCAGCGCCATGCTCCACGGCGTCTCGAAAGGGTCTCCAGTGGGCGTAGATCATGCCCAGGCAGTAGTGAGTGCACATGTCACTAGCGCGATTGTACTTGTCCATGTCCACGGTCAAAGCGAAGCCGCTGCAGCTCCTGCCCTGACACCAGCCCGTCTAGGTGTTGCACGATCTGACGGTGATCCAAGCGTAGGGAGCGTAGCGGTACGGTTTATCGTTGTTGCATAACGGGGAGCCCATGAGACACAGGAGCCACGAGAGCGCGAGGGCTGTCATAAGCCTCATGGTTGCTCATCGACCAAGGGTAGTTATTGAGTGGTAAAGGAATCCGGAATGAATATAATGACGATGGATATTTTATATATATATTTCTACATACACAATAAACCAGGACGCCGTCCTCTATCGTACTGTGTGTGTGTGTTACTGTGTAGTCATACGGTTAAGGTGTGCTATAGAGTACCAAATGTTCTACTCGGTTACTGTGAGGTGAATCCTCATCGTATCGTGAAACTACAACAGAGGATTGGTCGCGGGAGCTCTTTCGGTCTCGTTTTGCTTGTGTTTCGTCAACGTCTGACACGTAGCCGCGAGCACATTGAACTGTTTCACAAAGTTGTTGTGAACCTTGGCCACCTCCGGGTCCGGGACTAAGAGCAGTCTACCCATGTGCGTTCTTACGCGGTTCATGATACACAGAGAAGCGGCGTTCGCTAGCGAGTACGACTTGCCGAGCAGGTCCACGGCCATGTTCTGTATCACCCCGATGACATCTTCACCCCTCGCGGCGTGGGCCAGATGAACGTTGACTTGCTCCTCTGTGAATCGGTGGTCGTACGAGTCGAGGTAGCCCTTGACCTCGTGGGGCTTTAGCACTTTGATGGAATCCAACGTGTTCCTGTCTAAGTCGCACAAGGGGCAGCGGGCGCTCGCGTTTTCGCACTGCACGTCGACTATGGAGGGGTGATCGGGCGCGTTGAGATTCATGTACAACATCGGGTACTGTTTCTGTATGAAGCGATTGTTCTCGCTGATCTTGCACGCCTCCAGATCCTGCGTCTCGCCGGGCTCGGGGAACATGTGGAATATAGCGTCTGCGGCCATCGCGGCTGAATAGCCTCGCTTCGACCCGATTCGCGAGTTCGGGGTTCGATCATCCGAAGCATCCCCGGGTCCGGCGCCGAGGAGCATGATAGGATTACTAATAGAACTCCCCGGACGCGACGTTTCTCGCAAAACCGGATCGCGCCAGAGGCTGACAGCGGCCGTGTGGATCCTAGCAGGAATTGTCCGTTCACGTCGTCCGGCTCGATTCTCACCCTTTTACTCGGGGGTCCTGCCTCGGAGTTGCTGACTGTGAGAACTTCATGCTGCGCCAATGAGGATGATGCGAAAAGCCCATCATCGTGAGAAGACGAGGACCGATAAGTCGAAGAAGAAGAAGAAGATGCTCGTTCGCCGCTCATCGTTGTCATCGTCAGCCGACGGCGAAAGCCGAGACCTTTCCGACGCAGTTGCTGGAGTTATCGAGAGTGACAAATTCACGGTGTGCAAAGCAAGCCTTGTCGCATTGTACCGCGGGTCGCGTTGAGGTAGCCGCTGTGTATTTCGCACGAGTTCCAAGCACGTGATTGCCATAGTGAACAGCGAACATTGTAAATGGTGCAAAAGCGCTTCGTCGACACCTGCGCAGGGGAGCGACTGTGATGAAGTCAGGACTAGGGCGTACTTACGGAGCATGTTCCAGCTCAAGGTCTCGGACGCCCTAAAGCTATCCGAGCTGATATGCGAGCTGACACAGAGCCGCACGAACGACGAGCGTGGCAGCTTTCCGTTCACCTGCACCCCACCCTATTGCACAGTGGAGACCGTGACGCACATCTCTAGCATCGTGCTCGAGAAATTGATCGAGTTCGACGAGGAGTTTATCTGGGGAGACAATCTGATCTTCAGCACCGATGTGCAACAGTCCGAGTCGTCGGATTAGCGCTGAAGGATAGTCGCTACTGAGTCATCGTGCATACGGCTCCTCGCGTCTTCCGCGGTGGACCGAGTACAGATTTGCATTCGCGATGTCCTCGAAGCGGCGCGACTCCATTGGTTAGCCAGGGGTGCAGGCTAGGACCCGTGTTCTGTACAAAAGGAGAGTGCGCGTTTGTGAAACTCTTGAACGAGGACGAGAAGAGGGCAGTGGTAAACACGAGCAGCATGACATTGGTCGACTACGTCGACAGACGCGAGTGTCCCGAAGGGCCTACGCGTTCGGACCAGGGTCTATTTGTGCCGATCTTTTGCACAGAGTGCTACGGCACCGCGGAGGGCGATTACACCGAGGCTAGCGTCGTGTCGCTCAGCAGTGACAACAAGTTCCTCGTCGGGGTGTGTAGCGTGTTTGGAGCGGCGCAGGGTGAGGTGTACCCGGAGTCGAGGAAGGACTTCTTTGTGGCGAACAACTTGTCGTACTCGGGCACGTGTCACCCACAACCCGGCAAAGCGGTGTTTTTGCACAAAGTCAAGAAGGACATCGGTCGAGTCAAGTGTTACTGGCACGTTCACAGCAAGTCTGTGGACAAAACGTTCCTGTACTGATGTGTCGCGTGCGACGACAGCGAGTATGTCAATGGCGTGGTGTTGTCCGAGATTAACATAAGTTTCAGCTTGGGCACAGTGGGAGACAACAAGATCGGACCCGTGACCGAGGAGTGCAGTTTAGTCTCTATGCCCATGAGACCAGGTTGCTTTTGCACCCTGGTGACGAGTGAGGATCTGGCCCGGACGATGACCAGGATGGGCTTTTCCACACTCAAACACTCTGTCCTGGACGCGGGCGTCAAGGAGAGCGCCGGGGATGTCCGTGTTCAGTCCCGACCAAACTCTGACGCCTCGGACGCGATCTCAGAAGGGCAGAGCGTCACAGAGACCGTGTCGGCCTTGAGGAAGGCCGTGCTAGACCAAGCTGCCACGATGGAAGTGCGCAAGGATTTATTAGAGGCCGTGAAGGTTCAGAATATCGTACTGAGTCAGAGCCTGAAATGTCCCGAGGATCCGGACACGCTGTTCACGGTGCAAGGAGCTAAGGATTTCACCAGGCGCACCGGGGTGAAACTGTGCGCCGGCATTACACCTAGCGAAAAAGATACTAACCTCGGCGTAACAGACCCTAGAGGGGATGATACACCTGCGCCCGAACTCAGACGGACGGAAAGCGCGATGGATGTTACTCAGAGTTCTTCAGGGGTCAGGCTATGTACAATCCGAGCTCTGTTTCGGGTCACGGGGACAAATCATTCGTTCAGACCGGGAATCTGACCGAGGAGCAAAGGAGGAAGATAGCAATGGAGTATAACAAAGAGGAATCCGAGAGACAAGCGGTCTGGCAGAAAGAGCAAGGCAAGATGCTCGATTCCATAAAGGCCAGCATAAGAGACGTGCTACTAGAACAACAACAACAACAACAGCATAGCGCGATGTCACAAGAGTCCTCGGCTGACCGGGTCAACATGGATACGTTGCAGAGTCTGGCGAGAGACACCCCTTATAAGCATGCGCGCAAACAAGACAAGGACGACGGCGAGCCCGTGGATGTCGCCATGTTGCTTAATGAAATACGCGAGCTCAACAAGCAGATCTCAAAGCGCGGCTCAGGCGAGGAGAGCAACGAAGTGGTCACGATGGACGCGGAAGACGCAGCGGGACTCTCGCCGTCAGTGTCCAACGACCAACAGTGTCAACCGCAGCAGTCTAACGCGGCCATGATGAACAAAGAACAAGCCGGATACTCAGTACCCGCGCCTTGATGCGACTCGCCGAAAACGTCAGTCTCTGTGGCAGATTTCATCTCAGCGGTTGTCGCAAAGAAGTAAAAGAACAAACGTACATAAAAACATCTTATATATATTTTTATATATGTATTATTTATATATATATTATTTATATATATATTATTTATATATATATATATGACATATAACATTGCCCTGACACCGCGGATCTCGGTGTTATACATGTTGTGATACAGCTTGTGTAAAATTGTCTTTATTCTTCTGTATTATGCGTGTTGATGTATGGTTTGTGCAAAATAAAACTTGCAAAAAAAAACACACTTTGGTCTAACTGGGTCTTTTTGTGTGCCTCATCCTAAGACATATTCATGATAGTTGCCGTGCAGGGACATGTATTGTGACTGGGTCTGGGTGTGAGCTGTTCCACGGAACAGCGAGCGAGCGAGTAAGCAAGCAGGCCACTAACGACACGCGACGTCGCAACCGCTCGCTGTACAATCTGACACTCGCGACACGCAGAGACTCTCTGTGGTCGCTCACTATGACCTCTCAACGGTCTCAACTCATGCTCGACGAAACACGCGTGACGGTAGCCATGCAACAGCAAGGGTCGATTCCGAGGCCCCTGGCAAACGATGAGCACAGCGAAAACGATGTGGTTCTCGCGGGGTCGAACGGGCACAGGGGGCAATGGAACAACCTGGCCCTGGCTAGTCTCGACTTCAAACACGTACCCTCTCAACTGATCGCGACGACTACCAAGCACAGTCCTCGCGTCGGGGACGTGTGTGTCAGACTCATGCCCGTAGCCGCGCAGTCGGAGGACTACTCGTCGATCGTGGACCTGTACAACACGTACATCGCCAAGGGCAGCGCTCTGATAGCCAAGAGGTGTATAAGCGGCTACACCGGCGTCAAGGAGCTGTACATCCCCGCGATCCCCATTCACACTTTTGTCTCCGAGTGGAACAAATCGCTTCAGCAGTTTCACGACATGATCAGATGCGACGGCCACACGGGCGTCCGTCAGACCCAGCGTCAGCGCCGCTCTCAAGAACGTGCCCATCCTCAGTGACCATTTGTGGTTCATGCTACACTCTATCGCGTCAAAGCCGTCCCTGGTCATGCGAGTCGTGCAGCTGGTGGGCTCCGTCGTGTCGACCTCGGGCACGATGTACCACACGGGCGAAGTCGACAACACCACGGTTCCGGGCAAGGGCGCTACGTAGCACGCTGTGAAATTGTACCAGATTGCAAAGTCCGTGCCCACCACGGGAAACAATGTCACCGTTTTGGGAGACGAAGCCGGCGCAACGCTAGGTCTCATCTGGGTCAACGAGGAAGGCGACCTGCACGACCACCTGCGAAACAGCCGAAACTGCTACTACGTGCACATAGGCACGGAGGCCGGGCTCACCTTCAGGTGCAACGGATTTTGCGAGTGGCGCTACTATAACCACAGCGTGTTCGACAGGATGACCACGATCGGACACGAGACCGTGTCAAATCTGGAGAGCATGACGCTGGCCGGCAACACGGGAGACTCGGCTAGATTGTTACACCGAAACTAGCGGTCAAAGTGTAAATTGATGTAGAACACATTAAAGCAAAGACACTACATTCTCTCACCGTGCAAAGCTTTAAATAGCTCAGTGTACGGGACATGTTGCCCAGAAAGTTTATGCCCGACCAGGACTTGATCCTGTGTGCCTCTCTGAATCGGACTATGGTGACTACGAACGTTCACCCGCTATACCTACCGCCCGTGGCGTGCTGGCTTAATCGGACATGTGCGCAAGTACAGCGTGTCAAGGGTGTCATTTTTAACATGCTCGAGTGCAGTTCGAGCGTGCTAATTTTCGCCACGTTCTTTGTTCACATACTTAGATTGCGGAACGCGTTCGCCTTGGGTTTACTGGGAGCCCTGTGACGGTGTGCGTCACCTTGATCGGAGGTTTCATTCTGACCATGCTGAGCTCGGAGAGACGAAACGATCGCAGTGACAACGGGGCGATCGCGGACCCGATGTCGGGCGTGTCCGCTGTCCAGAAACTTAAAATGTTCACCTTGTTCTTAGCCACGTACATTTACACCTGGTTGTACTACAGACGTTGCGGCGGCACCGAAGAGGACATCGCGTCGTGGATGGAATGCTCGGGCGGATGCGGTCAGTCTCTGTTACAGATTGTACAATGGACGAGGTTTGTGTTTGTCTGGATTAACACGATCGGCTTCTGCAGACTAGTTCGTCGATCCACTTGAACTCATGTCATGTTACCAAGGGACTCGATTGTATATCATCTTCATTTCCGCAGTGTACATCTCGTACGACCTGGCCCTGAGCGATCTGACGACGAGGAACTCCGAGTGGCTCGCCGGGTGCAAGGCTATGCTGTTGGTCGCGGCTGTCAAATCTATCGCATCGTACGCGTGTCTGGAACTGAACACCCTGCTCGAGAGGACCAGGCAGCTGCAGTACTCGGTCCTCTTGACCACGAGAAAAAGCGAGGTGCTCGCTCTCTACAGGGAGGAGAGGCTGTCTCACTCTGAAAGCGCAGAGGCGCGCTACAGCAGGCGAGCGTTTGGACACTGCGATCGGCCGCTACTACTATGTGACCCTTACAACCGCTACAACCAGGTGCCAGTCTTTTGGTGTAGTCTCACGGCGCTCCTCATCCTCTACAACACGGCCCACCTTGCTCTAGTGCCCATATCGTACACATCGCCGCTATTCTTCGGCACGCCCGCATACCTGATGTACTGGGGAGCTATAAGACTGACCCAGGTGACGTTAAGCTGAGCGCAGATTTCGCTCTCTCTCTCTTTATTCTCACTTTATTAAGGAAAGAGACCGCACGTCTCACTAGGCGTCGAAGGACATGGTGCACGCGGATCTACAGAGCGAGTACGAAGTCAGATCGAGACCGCGGAGTGAATCTGTTTCGCCGGAGAGTCGCGCGGATCAGGGCATCACTGCAGCCCTGTGCGCACTGGTCCTACTGAACTTCGCCCTGTGGTTCGCTAGACTGTGTTTCCACACCGGCGCTTTACTCGAGAGACAACGAGACGAGACGAGCGCGGATTGCGGCGAGGCATGGGTACTCTCGAGTATGTCAGATGGTGGCGGAGCCTTTTCGAAAATGAGCCTGACGAAGAGCGACAGGAAGACCTGTGCGAGTATCTGGGACATCTCACCGAGACCACCGGCGATCCGCGGGCCAATCAATGGTGGATGACCATACCATTGGGGACACAAAAGAGCCCCGCGGCTCCCGAGAGCAGCTCAGTCCATGGCGACTCGCGAGTCGCGAGCGCCCAGCGACCGCGGAAGAGACCGCAGACGACAGCCCGGTCGACGGAGAATTGTAAATCTCGAGCGAGCACGCTACCGGCGACTCTGAATCCGCGGTGGTGTTCAGCAGACTCAGACCTTCGGTCGACTCGCCTGCCATGCTACAGATATTGTACACACACACACACAGTGTGTCTTGTACTCTTGTATTGTGAAAGGAGAGAATAGAGGGAACACAGATAGATACATGTTGTGGAGTTTCTTAATTGGGTTCATTCTTTATTACACAATCCTGTAGGTAGAGGGCTGGCTGTAGTAGTCAGTGGCACTGTGTGTTTATAATGTACTTTCATATTGTGAAACAAATAAAGACTATGCGAGATAAAGACATACGCGTTGTGGGGTTTCTTTATTGGGGTCATTCGTTATTACACAATTGTATACAAGTGCTACAATATATTATACAATGATAAAAACACACAAAAACACTTTGTACACTTCTTCACCGCACATAGCCAGGCCATGAACCTGTCACCGGTCTTGACTGCGCTGACATTATATCCGTTGCAGGCTCTCACCACCTGTCCTGCAGCGAAGCCTTGCACGCTCGCCACGATGTCCATAGCGTGTCGCCCACTGAACCGGAGATTTCCGGTTTTAAAATCAGACAAAATGTTTCCGAAAGCTCGCTTCGGCGCATAGGAGTCCCCGCGGAGCCCAAACACGGCACAGAGGACGCCCCGTGGATCCCGCGTTCGCTCCGAGTCTTAGCGGGGCCTCGCAGAACGCGATGAGATCTCTTGCCAAGGAATCGCGGACCCCTACGCGGCCCCTTTACCGGGGGAATCCGAGGCCCCGCGGGCTCCGGGTCGCATCGGACGAGATTTCCGGTTTTAAAATCAGACAAAATCTTTCCGAAAGCTCGCATCTGTTAGGCCTGCTGCTCCTATGTAGCTATGCTGTCCCTTCCTCCCCTCTGTCTGTCCTAATTACAGGAGTGGAGCCTGGTGTGTGGGAGTCTAGGTTCCAGCTGCAGCTCATCTAGCAATCATCCTCTGCCTCCTATATATACCTGGTCATTCCTCCACTCTGCGTCAGATCATAGTCAAGACAACCACATTCTATTG
>JACXGM010019298.1:0-18477 GCA_016801145.1 Umbra pygmaea
AAATGGCAGACAAAAGGCACCATGGAGAAATTCAACAACAGTTAAAAATTTGAAGAGAAATTGCAGAAAATCTGAGCGCATGTGGCGGAAGACAAAACTTGAAGTCCATTATGACATCTATAAAAACACCCTTCATGCCTTCAATGTAGAACTAGGCAAAGCTAGACAGACCTTTTTCTCAAATATTATAAACAGCAACACACACACTATTTTTGCTACTGTAGAGAGACTAACAAACCCCCCAAGTCACATTCCCAGTGAAATGCTCTCAGACAGTAAATGCAGTGAGTTTGCTTCTTTCTCCTCAGAGAAAATCAATAATATCAGAAAGGTGATCAGCACATCTTTGAGTTGCGCTGAGGTCAGACAGATCAGACCACAACCTCAGAAATTAGTCACTATGTCTGTTTTCGAAGCAATTAATGGTAACACTCTGGAAAAAACAATACATCACCTTAAAACATCAACCAGCGCCCTTGACACACTTCCCACATCTTTTTTTTTTAAATGTGTTTAACTGTTTAGAAGCAGATTTGGTAAATAATTGAATTGGTAAACTCCTAGAATTGGTAAATTCCTCACTTCTTTCTGGGACTTTTCCAAAGTCCCTAAAAACTGCAGTTGTTAAGCCCCTCCTGAAAAAGAGCAATTTGGATCAAACAGTACTGAGCAACTACAGACCAATCTCAAATCTCCCTTTCATAGGCAAGATCATTGAAAAAGTTGTTTTCATTTAGCTGAACAAATTCTTAACCTCAAATGGACACTTTGACAATTTTCAATCTGGCTTCCGGCCAAATCACAGTACAGAGACAGTGCTCGTAAAGATAATAAAATATATTCGCCTCAATACAGATACAGGCAAACTATCAGTGCTGGTACTACTCGACCTTAGTGCTGCATTTGACACTGTCGACCACGGCATACTTCTTGACAGGCTGGAAAACTGGGTCGGGCTTTCAGGGATGGTCCTAAAATGGTTCAGGTCATACCTAGAAGCGAGAGGTTACTATGTGAGTATAGGCAACCATAAGTCTGAGTGGACACCCATGACATGTGGAGTCCCACAAGGCTCAATTTTCGCGCCACTACTATTCAACCTGTATATTCTCCCACTGAGCCAAATAATGAGAAAGAAACAAATTGCTTACCACAGCTATGCAGACGACACCCAGATCTACTTAGCCCTATCGCCTAACGACTACAGCCCCATTGACTCCCTATGCCAATGCATTGATGAAATTAACAATTGGATGTGCCAAAACTTTCTTTAGTTAAACAAAGAGAAAACCGAATTCATTGCATTTGGAAACAAAGATGAAGTTCTCAAGGTGAACGCATACCTTGATGCTAGGGGTCAAACAACTAAAGATCCAGTCAGGAATCTTGGTGTGATTCTGGAGTCAGACCTTAGCTTCAGTAGTCATGTTAAAGCAATAACTAAATCAGCATATTATTATCTTAAATATCTCAAGAATTAGATGCTTTGTTTCCAGACAAGACTTAGAGAAACTTGTTCATGCTTTCATCACCAGCAGGGTGGATTATTGTAATGGCCTCCTCACTGGTCTTCCCAAAAAGACCATAAGACAGCTACAGCTCATACAGAATGCTGCGGCCAGAATTCTAAGCAGAACCAGGAAATATGAGCATTTCACGCCAGTCCTCAAGTCTCTACACTGGCTTCCAGTCAGGATAGATAGTTAGGATAGACTTCAAAGTGTTATTACTGGTATATAAATCACTCAATGGCCTAGGACCTCAATACATTGCAGATATGCTCATTGAATATAAACCCAACAGACCACTCAGATCAGAAGGATTAAATCAGCTAGAGATACCAAGGATTTACTCAAAATGCAGAGAATCTGCTTTTAGCTACTATGCCAGCCGCAGCTGGAACCAGCTCCCAGAGGAGATCAGATGTGCTCCAACAGTAGTCACCTTTACATCCAGACTCAAAACACATCTGTTTAGCTATGCATTTACTGAATTAACTCTGTGCTAAGTCCAAACTGATTGCACTATATTTTATATGGTTCGTTCAGTCTCTTTTATTTCTTAAACTGTACTATTTTTCTAATTGTTTTTCACTCTTATTTTAATTGCTTAATTTTATCTTCTATCTGTTTTAAATTTTAATGTTTTCCTGTTTATGTAAAGCACCTTGAATTGCCATTGTGTATGAAATGTGCTATATAAATAAACTTGCCTTGCCTTGCCTTAAAATGGTCGACATGTCAAAGTTGGATATCAGTCGACTCAACATGATGCCCTGGATCTAAAAAGACAATTTTTATGATTTTTTTACAAAACGGTCAGAAGTTATAAGCTAAAATAGCCAGTTTTTCATATCTCCAGACCAGCAGGTGGCGCTGCTCCGAAACATAGCATGTAACCTCAGGTCATGTGATGACATTTACCAATTTTGGTCTGAATACAATAAAGCTTTGCGAAGATATAGCCATACATCTGTTTTTGCCATCGCTAAGTACAAGTCGTTTGCGTGTTATTCGATAACGGTTGAGTTTATTAAAAAGCTTCTAATAACTTCTTGTTTGCATGGTCTGAAGATCTCATTCAAATTTCGTGTAAATCGGAGAAACGGCCTAGGAGGAGTTTTAAAAAGTAGGTTTTTCAGAATATTCAAAATGGCGGGAAAACAATCATGGCAGAAAATGATGTCATGGGGTGCAATCGAATCGTCTTGAGCTAGGGAATCAGAAAAAGAAAAAAAATACTCCAGCACTTACGGTTTAAAAGTTATTAGCATAAACATAAGTTAACATTTGGACAGTTGGTGGCGCTAGAGGGATTAATTTAAAGACTCCAAATTTGCTATAGTGACATTGCAGACTGTCCTCTATCTGTATGCCAAATTTCATGACTTTCCCGCAAGCAGTTCTATGGGCTGCCATAGACACCAAGTCGGAAGAATAATAATAATAATAATAATTACTTTTACCACTAGGTGGCGCTGTTTCGAAACTTCTCAGGCTCCTTCAGGGCATTGTCCTGATGACCCATACCAACTTTCGTAACAATTCATTCATGTGTCCAAAAAATACAGCATTTTAGCACATAATTTAAAATGGCCGACAGCCAAAATGGCCGATCTGGGAAAATTGGATATCAGTCGACTCGGCATGACACCTTGAATCTAACGAGACCACTTTTATAATTTTTGGACAAACTGTTCAGAAGTTATAAGCAAAAATAGCCTTTTTTTTCGTATCTCCGGACCAGTAGGTGGCGCTGTGCCAAAACGCAGCATGTAGCATCAAGTCATGCTTGTGATGACATATACCAAGTTTGGTCTGAATGCGATTAAGCATTGCGGAGATACAGCATTACGTCTGCTTTCACAAGCGCTATGTAAAATTAGTTTGAGCGTTTATCAAAAACGGTTAAGCGAATCAACTTGAATTCCATAACTTTTTGTCACCACTGCCTGAAGATGATCTGGTGCAATTTTGGTTCAAATCAGACAAACCATCTAGGACGAGTTTGCAAAAGTAGGTTATTTGGAAAATTCAAAATGGCGGGAAAACTGTCACGGTGGAAAATGACGTCATAGGGTGCAATCGAATCGTCATGAGCTCAGGAATCAGAGGAACAAATATTTTTTTGATAGGCCTTATGGTTAAAAAGCTATTAGCATAATATTTTTGAAACTTTGGACAGGTGGTGACGCTAGAGGCAATGAGTTAGAGCCACCAAAATTGGTGTAATTGATGTTGGGAATGTCCTCTATCAGAATGTCAAACCAAAACAACTTTCCTGCAAATGGTTCTATGGGCTGCCATAGACGCCCAGTCGGAAGAATAATAATAAGAACGCTAACAGATACAATAGGTGCCTCCGCACCTTCGGTGCTTGACCCCTATATATACAGTACATCTGGAAAATATTCACAGAGCTTCACTTTTTCTACATTTTTTTATGTTACACCCTTATTCCGAAATGGATTAAATTCATTATTTCCCTCAAAATTCTACAAAAAATATTTAGTGTCATTACTGTCCTCTGGGTTTCTCTGTCTGGGTCGTAGTCTAATCTGAGCCTCCAGCTATATTACTGGTCAGTTTAAATTTGTGGTTCTTTATATTAATTTCTATTCTATTCACACCATTCATAATATATCCCAAATTACAATTGTGATTACCATATACACTGCTCCAAAAAACTAAGGGAACACACAATCATCACAGTTTAACAGCAAGTCAATTAAACCTCAGAGATGTCATTCTCCCAGTTAGGAAGCATAAGTGTTAGTGAATCAATGTGACCTGTTGTGGTGCAAATGAAACTAACAAGGGGTGCACTGGAGGCAACAGCAAGACAACCCCCCCAAAAGGGAATGGTTTTGCAGGTGGTGGCCACAGACAATTGCTCTCTCCTTATCCTTCCTGAATGATTCTACTTCAATTCTTTTCACTACTGGTAGCAGGAGTTACTCCAGCATGTCACATGTGAGGAGAAAGCACTACCAGAACCCCATAAAATGACCTCCAAGGGAAACTCATGTTCCCCATACCTGAATCCAATTTAGAACATCTGGAACGTTATGCATTGGTGCATGTGACACCCCCAAATAGGGCCACAGACTGTTCAGGAGCTCACTGATGCTCTGAACATGTCTGTGAGGAAATCCCACAGGACACCATCCGCTGTCTCATCAGGGGCATGTCCAGATGTTGTCGGGAGTGCATACAGGCACGTGGACGCCATACACACTACTGAGTCACATTATGAGTTGCCATGATAAACTTTACGCAAGTTGGAACAACCTGTGAGTTCAATTATTTACTTGGGAGTTTGAATCCAGCCCCCAATCGGTTGGTGATTTTGGTTTCCACTGACCGTTGTTATGTCATTTTGTTCTCAACAAATTATACAAAGTACAGAAAAGATTTTGATCTTCAATACGTTTTGGTCATCGAGACCCGATGTGTGATTTGAGTGTTTCCCTAATTATGTTGAGCAGTGTACTTTTGTACAATAGTGTCCAGCTTCATTCCCTAATACAAAACAGCATGACCTTTATATTTTGTGTTGTATGTGCTTGAGTATGTTTCTGTGATTGCAGGCCTTGAAGATGAAGGTTTCACAGTGTTGGAACAGCTTAAATACTTGTACTTGGCAAATAACAAGGTGAGTCATTCTAAACACATTCTTAACAACAGACCTTCTACTCCCATCAAAACAACAAATCACAAATCTCCCTCAATGTGAAAAAAGGGCAGACGACACTATGAAACAAACCCCTTAATTTTCATTAATCTAACCATTAATTGACAGTAATTATGGTTACAATTAAGGTGGTTTAATGGGTTTTTAATGGGAGATTTAAGGGGTATTAATCATTATTAAGTTGTAAATTAATGGGTGACATGTGTACAATGAGGGATAATTAAGGGGTAAAATCCATACATTTATGAAAATATCCATTAAACTACCCCGTAGTCATATATTTTTCAACGGTCTAAATCTGACTAGTTAAATTAATGGATCAGTTAAGGGGTTTAATTTCTATTAAGGACCTCTTAATTCGTATTACAGGATGATCATATGTGTGATCATATGTGTGATCATATGTCAACACTTATTTGACTTATTTGACACTCATTAATATAATATTTTATAATATTTGCTTTGCAAATGTATTCAGACACATTGACAGCGCTCTCAAATGACAAAATCACAAATTGTACATTCAGTTTTATGTTGGGAAATATTTTATATATAAAGAAGAAACTGAAGTATATTGTTTGTTTATGTAATTAACACCAGGTTTGTACAGACTGTGGGAGGGATTTTGGCGGCAGATTTGCCCCAGGTTTGTTTAGGGTGACTGGATGATATGCTTTTAGACCGCAATCTTCAAATAGTGTGACACATTTTCAATTAGATTTTGACTGGGCCAATCTAAAACATTCACTATGTATTATTTTCCAAGCTATTCCAATGTCGAATAGAAGTTGTACTTTCTGCTGACAGATAAATAACTCTAATATAACCTTATAACTCTAATCATAAAGTAAACTAAGGCAGGTTTTCTTAAGGTCCATCCATTCTTCCATTTTAATACGATGCCCAGTCACTGTGCCAGGCTTTGTAAGCTCCAGTCCACACATGCCCCCTGGTGACAAGGGTCCAAGCCCCGTCTTGGACGACTGTCTCTGCCTTTCCTCTTTGTCTCCCCCTACATACCTGGTTCTTTTTTTCTTCTGTGTGGCTCCTCAAAACTTTTTTTTTAGGTTTAGCCTAATTTTTGGGAGTGCTTGAGTGGGGTCACGCAGCTTTCACTTCCTGATTAATATTGAGTTTACAGCCTTTTTTTTACAAATATTTCCCAGTGTAAAACCAGTTTTCAGCTTAAAATTTATTCTGAGTTTCAGTGTTTTAAAATAAAATATCAAACATTTGAATGTAGCTTATAATTTATATATCAAGACTTTGTGAGAAATGTACAGGAGTTAATAGCATACAGTATAGTGTGATGTGCTACTCTTACTCTATCGAATCCTGCTGTGTTTTAAAACTTTCAAGGTTAACACTGAAATATGTTATCTGCTAGAATTTAGCAATACAAATATCTAATTACTCATGCCAGAACCATAAAAAAATGTCTCAGCAAAAAGAATAATTGCTTTCTAGGGGAAAAAAGTGAAATAAAAATGGCCAGAGGAACCATCTGGAAATGTAATTGAAACTTGTGTTTTTGTTGGATTTAAAATGAATGTTTTTCATGTTCTTCTCTAATTGGATCCTTAAGCTTGGATCTCGTATTCTTTGAGAATCAAAGTATTATTCTCTCTGACAGCGATTCTATGTTTATTATGTTATTTTATGATGATGTACAATATGATTTGTACATCAATGCCAGGCATTCTACTGTTACAAGCAGGAGAGGTGGCAAACAGTAAACAGGGCAATACCCATTTTACTATCCAAGAGTGTGGACAGTGTGGACATTCTACTATCCAACAGTGTGGACAGCTTATGGTTGTAATTATTTCCAATGTGGGAGGGATTGACAGAAAGAGAAAAATAGACTGAGGGGAGGGAGGAAAAGAAACAGAGTGAAAGAGAACAAGATAAAGAGAAGAGAGAAAGGAGGAAAAAAAATAAAAAAGAAAGAAAAGGAAAATATAGACATCTCACTTGGGATGTGGGAGGGAAAAGTTATGGAGAGCAGTCGTTAATTCGTTTAGAGCAGTGGTCTCAAATCAATTCCACAGAGGGACTAGTGTATGCTGGTTTTTGGTCTTTCTTTTCAATTAGAGACCAATTAAAAACCTAAACTGACAGGTGAGGGGCAGTCCTAACCAATTAGTGACCTAATCACTTAGTCAGGTAGAAGGTAAAAGCGAAAACCTGCAGACACTAGGCCCTATGTGGAACCGGTTTGAGACCCCTGGTTTAGGGTCATCTTCTAATGTTCCAAGGTCAGTTGAGCTGTACAATATTATCCTTAGTGATAGTACAGGTCATTAAGAAGAAATTAATGATATGTAATTATTCCCTCCCAGCTCATCACAGCGCCTAAACACCTGCCTCCCTCACTGGTCAGCGCTGATTTTGCAGCTAATTCACTCACAAAGATCTACCCATTCACGTTCGGTCAGAAGCCAGAACTGAAGTAAGCAGTCTATGTGGTTTACTGTATATATTGTATGTACTGTCTGTCAGTGGCTGTCTGTACAGTATGTCTGTCTGTCAGTGGCTGTCTGTCTGTCAGTGGCTGTCTGTCTGTCTGTCTGTCTGTCTGTCTGTCTGTCTGTCTGTCTGTCTGTCTGTCTAGTATGTCTGTCTGTCTGTCTGTCTGTCTAGTATGTCTGTCTGTATGTATACAGTTTACATACATTTCCAGACGTATTAGTACGGTTCTACTTTTTTTACCTCACAACTGTCTATAAACGAAGTAGAAATTGACAACATTATTTAGAATCCACCGTTGTATATTTCACAATCAGTCGAACAGTTTGATTTATTACGTTTGATTCATAATGTAACATATTATTATATAAAATAGTAAAACAAATGACATCAAGTTCAAGCTCTGATTTCTACACTTCTTCACGAGTAGTTTGGCCTATTGAGCAAACTGCTTCAGTCCTTTCCGGTTTGTTGGGTGCCTTTTCCCAACTACAAGTTTCAGCTCTTTTCACAGATGTTCAGAGAATGGTCCAAAGTTTTTTTCTCACCCAGGATACATGACCTGCGACTGACACATAGCTTTCTGACAATGGGATGTTCGTTTCCCTCCAAAACACATTTATAGTCTCTTATAGAGATTCAAGGCACCCAGTGCCAGAAGCAACAAAGCAACACCAAAACATCAGTGAGCCTTCTCTGTGTTTCATGGTAGGGATGATGTTCTTTTCTTTGAAAGCTTACATTTTTTCCTGGTGTTGTTGTGAGGTGGACAAAGTACTGAGTAAAAGCACTTTTCTGAGTAACTCAGAGTTCACAAGTTTTGGGAAGTCCCTACTTAAGACAAAATTGATCAGGTAAATGGAGTTAACAGCTGACCACGATTGATCTTTCCTTTACTCTTTCTAGTTGTTTTATAGGTTACTGTTAAGATATGAACTCCCTTTACCTGATCAATTAGGTCTTAAGTAGGGACTTCCCAAAACTTGTGAACTCAGAGTTACTCAGAATAGTATTTTTACTCAAGTAAATGTCCACCTCTGATGTAGCAAAAATCTCTGTTTTTGTTTCTTCTGTCCTAAAGACATCCTTCCAAAGGACTGTGGCTTGTCCACATACATTTTGCCAAACTTCAGACTGGCTTTTCTTGTGTTTCTCTCATAGAGATGGGGTCTTGTGTTTCTCTCATAGAGATGGGGTCTTGTGTTTCTCCCATAGAGATGGGGTCTTGCTGAGTCACGGATGTTGCAACTTAAAATTGAGTTTGAACAACAGCTTGGATCAGTTTTGAAGTTCTTTTGTTCTTTCTCCACCATTCAAACAATCTTTCTCTTGGAAGTCCATACAGAGGGCTTTAAACTTCTTAACATCGTGCTCACAGCAGGAACATTAAGCTCTTTAGAGGTGGTCTTGTAACCTTTACGTTGACCATGTTTGGCTAGTACATTCTTTTTAACCTTAGAAAACACTTTGATTTCCTTCTTTTTCATGTTCAGTTTGATACACACAGTGACACAAAACTGCAACTGAAAGTCAGTACTTTCATCAATTGAAATTGTCTGAATGAGTGATTATGTGATTGAAGACACCTGTGATATTAATTAAAACAGAACGGTCTGCTTGAGGTATCACAACATTATTATTATTTTATATCACTGTTAAAGGTATCAATAATGGAACATTATTTTAATAAAATGCAAGGGTACCACTAATTTCATCCACATCTGTGTGTGTGTGTGTGTGTGTGTGTGTGTGTGTGTGTGTGTTTGAATGAGGAAGAGTGAGGGGAAGAGGATAGAACTGTTGAGTTAGGTGACTCAGAATGGGAGGGTCACATTATCTCACCATAAAAGTCTAATGTTGCTGTGGGTGTTGTATTGTTTATGCGTTTAGGGCAAAATTCTAACAAACCCATGTTTCAGTATTTACAGGTAAAGTTGGCTCCTTTTCCAATGATAAATAAACTCACAGGCTTGTTGTAGGTACTGTATAAAAACCAACAACTCCTACCAGGGTGACATGCTTTCATCCTGTGTTCCACTCCAAACCACTAATATATCATGTTTCCCCTTGTGTCCTCATTCCCTCCAGGTCAGTGTATCTCCATAACAACAAGCTGACAGATGCAGGACTACCTGAGAACATGTTTAACGGTTCTGACAGCCTGGAAGTTCTCATCATGTCCACTAACTTCCTCCGCTATGTCCCCAGGGGCCTACCTTCTGCCCTTCTCCGCCTCCATCTGAAGGTACGCTTGAACAGCTCCAGCCTTCACACAATAACAACCCATTCTAAGAGCTCACAGCCCATCCATATGGACACCATTATCTCTGTTGATTACTGTCCAGATATTCACATACACTCTATGTACTCCGACTCATTAGTTGCTACGTTCTTGTGTGTGTGCGTGCGTATGTGTGTGTTTTTACTTGATTAACAGAATAATAAGCTGGAGAAGATCCCATCCGGGGTGTTTGACAGCCTGACACAGCTCAGAGAGCTCTACCTACAGAACAACCTGCTCACTAATGAAGGCATTGACAACCAGACCTTCAGGTACTGTGGTAATACTTTAGAAGTCCTGTAGCACTGTGTTGATTTTCGAGTTGTACTTGAGTAATAATCTATGTCTGTATTGCATTATTACTGTAATCATACACTAGTAGTATTGCATTGTGATTCTATTAGTACTGTAGCATGATTTAGTAGCCTGTAGTAGCATTCTAGTAGTACTGTTGTAGTTTTCTAGTATTAATATAGTAGGTTTGTAGATGTTATGTCAACCCCAATTCCAAAAAAGTTGAAAATTATATTCACCCTGTAATATATTGAACACATTATTAACACATCATGTGATCTTTGACTTTGTCAATTTAGTAAATTTTTTAAATGTATACTCATTTCAAATCTGATGACTGCAACACTCCAAAATAGGTGGGACAGTCGACTGTTTACCACTGTGTAACATCACTTTTTCTTTTAATAAAACTTATTAAGTGCTTGGGCACTGAAGACACCAGTTGGTTAAGTTTAGCCAGCAGAATTTTTCCCCATTCATCCATTATGCATGTCTTCAGCTGTACAACATACAGCAATATACGCTTCATAATGTGGCACACATTCTCAATGGGCTTGGTGGAATATGATGGTCAGGACTGCAGGCAGGCCATGCTAGCACCCACACTCTGCGTACACAACCATGCACTTGTTATCTGGGCAGAATGTAGTTTGACATTGTCCTGTTAGAAAATGCAGGGATGTCCTTGGAAAGACAACGTCTGGATGGCAGCATATTTTGCCATCCAGATGTCGTCTTTTCCAAGGACGTCCCTGCATTTTGGGTACATATCTTTCTGCATTAATGGTGTCCTCACAGATAAGTTACCCATTGGGGGAAAATTCTTCAGTGCACAAATGCTTAATAAATGTTAAAGAAAAGGTGATCTTTCACAGTGGTCAACAGTTCCAACTATTTTGCAATGTGTTTCAGTCATCAGATTTGAAATTAGTGTATATTTTCAAAAATAAATGAAGTAAAACATCATATGTTAATAATGTGTTTTTTGCATTTTCCATACCATCCCAACTTTTTCGTAATTGGGGTTGTAGTAGGTTTCTAAAAGTAAAAAAGAACGTAGAATGTAAACAATGATAAAAAGGTTATATTGCTAAGTCCCTCACTCAAGGGCAACTTTGAGTTTTCCACTCTCATTACTGAGCGCAATAGCCTGGGGATGGGATAAGCTTAAGAGTTTATAAACCGCAGGTCTAGAAAAGTAGAAAAGTACTTTAGATAGATAGAGCCCAGTATGACCTGATGTCAAAGTCAAAGTGGTTTATTTATCATATGCATTGAATAACATACGTCATCCTATGCAGAGAAATTCTTTTTGACATGGCTCGGCGATTCTATGCAGTGGGCTTAAAAACATGTGCCCCATGGTCCTCACACTTGTGATAGAAGCAAGTGATGTGAGTGTGTGTGATTGTGTGTCTGAGTGAGTGTGAATGAGGGATTAGTCTATGTAACAGGTGGAGGATGGTGGAAAGAACGCAGGAGTCAATAACAGGAATTTATGTTACTCACTTTATCTAACAACGTGTAAACAAAATAAACGAAGACCAGTAGGCCTCGTAATCAGCACGGGTGACAGTAATGCCCCCCCCAAAAAAACTCTATGCCAAGGCGACAATTATTCACAGTACAACGTAATACGACACGGAAGAGTAAGAGCTGGGTTTATATAAACCTAAACCTTCTCAGGACGAATTACTCACAGTATACTAACGTAGTACGACACAGAAAAGTAATCACTGGGAATATGTAGATGGTACATATATATATATATATATATATATGGTGGATTATGATGTCATTGTCCATTAGAAACTGCACACTAAATAATCAGGCCAATTAGGTACTGACTGGCACCTGCCACAGCCTGAGCAGTCTAAGTGTATGCATTCTGAAAACATTTCTAAAAGGTTAAGAAAATTGAGAAATTACTAAAGGGGAACAATTACTATTTTCTATAATTTATTTATGTTCCTAAATCGTTTGAAGAAATTGACTGTCTCCCTCATCAGTCAATTCTCTCACTCAGGGAAAACAGGGTGGAGCTAGTGCAAGTCCTACATCAATAGGTTATATGGGTCTGTGCAGATGAATGCATTAGATACAACTTTGTGAAATAACAATCATTTGCGTGAAAAGCAGATGTTCTTTCACAAGGATAACCCCAAAATCTGGAAGCCCAATTTTTTTGGTACATAAAATATACATTGTGTAAGAAAAATGTCAGTTGTGTGGTACTGTAAGGTTACACTCCCAGGCAGAGGAAAAAACAGCACTTGGGAAATCTCAAAGCAATTTATTTAAACGTTTGCTTTAACAGAAATAGGTAACCTAAATAAAACACTAAGAAGAAATAATAAAACCAAGGGATATCGCCTAAACTGGAAAACTGCAACACAAAGAAATGGAAACTATACCACTAGGCAAACGGCCAGAATATAATGGGTTACTCCTGATACATCTTCCAAGATTTGCACAAAACTCAAAAAGCAGGCACATGCAGATAACTTCAAATGAACATAGATCTCAGAATTTGAATGTAGAGGTCAGACCAGAATACCAATACAAGAATATAGTGCACAGAATGAAGGAAACCGTACTTACAATACCTCGCAAAGAGGCAAGGAGAGGTGTGTGACTAAATACTAAATGGAGTGAGCAGGTGTGATGAATTTGGAATAAGTCCGGGTATGGGGAATGTAGTTCTGAGGAGGCATGACTAGGGAAGCTGTAGTCCACAGGAAGTAGAACTGGGGAATGGGAATTGTAGTTCTGTGACACATAAACCAAGGAAGTGGCAGTTTCCATGGAAGGGGAACTGGGAAACGTTACAGGTACTAACATACCTTTTCTCATTTATTTGTAATGCTTTTCTATAGGGTGTGTCTATCTGTTTGGATGTTATCGCTACTTTTACTGCTTAGTGCCTGATTGTATTGTATTGTTTCTTTTTACCACAGTGTTTCTCAAACTTTTTTCAAAATTGTACCCCCTTGGAATTGCCTTTTTAAGCCAAATACCGCCTGACCAGCGCCAAGTAACCCCTGACCAGCACAAAATCCTCTCTATATAAAGAGGTACAATGCAACACCAGCAGTGATAGGGCGCAGCTGGCTCAGTGGGTAGGGAGTCAGACTTGTAGTCAGAAGGTTGCCAGTTTGATTCCCGACTGGGCCAAATGCTGTTGTGTCCTTGGGCAAGACACTTTACCCTAATTTCTCCCAGGTCGTTGCTGTAAATAAGAAATTGTTCTTTGTCAACTTACCTGGTTAAATAAAGGTTAAATAAAAAAAATAGATTCACTAAACAACAACCTTTAAACAAAATCATTTAAATGCTATTTTTCAAATGTTTAGAATCCATCACTTAATTCATTCATTATTATAGTATAATTATTTTAGGAATTATGCATGACATATTTTTGAATTAGCATTTTTGCCAAGATAAGTGTGAATTTAGAAAAATAAGTCTGTTAGTAAGTTAACAGATTGAAAGCAGGAAGTAGGGTGCAAACTGGCTTGTCAGGCAAATAAGAAAATCTGGCAAAAAATCTGAAAAAAAGGTAAGAAAATATACATTTAAATCCATGCAACTGACTTTTATTATACAAATTGTATATTTTATGTACCAAAAGCAGTTGGGCTGCATGATTTTGTAGTTTTCTTTGTAAAATTAAATTTTCATGCAAATTATAGTTATTGTACAAAGTTGTATCAAGGGCATTCATCTGCACAGAATACAGTGCATCTAGAAATTATTCACAGTGCTTCACTTTTTCCACATTTTCTTATATTTCACCCTTATTCCGAAATTTATTAAATTCATTATTTCCGTCAAAAATGAAATTCTCTGGTCTGATGAAACAAAGATTGAACTCTATGGCCTGAATGGCAAGCGTCATGTCTGGAGGAAACCAGGCACCACTCATCACCTGGCCATTACCATCCCTAAAGTGAAGCATGGTGGTTGCAGCATCATGCCGTGGGAAACTTTTTCAGTGGCAGGAACTGGGAGACTAGTCAGAATCGAGGGAATGATGAATGCAACAATGTACAGAGACATTATTTCTGAAAACCTGCTCCAGATCGCTCTGGACCTCAGACTGGGGCAAAGGTTCATCTTCCAACAGGTGATGACCCAAAATGACCCTTGCACACAGTCAATATAACAAAGGAGTGGCTACAGGACAACTCTGTGAAGGTTCTTGAGTGGCCTAGCCAGAGCCCAGACTTGAACCCAATCGAACATCTCTGGAGAGATATGAAAATGGCTGTGCAACGACGCTCCCCATCCAACATGATGGAGCTTGGTAATAGATAAAGAGTTTACAATTACATTACAAGTATTAAAGATAAGTTTGCTCCAGAGACTTTAAGGTTAAGAATGCATGCAATAAGGAAAGACTGGCCATTATGACCGAAGTAAGACAGCCTGGAAAGAAGTTAAGTCAGAAGTGAAGCTTCACCTTTTCTACCCCTGGTATATATCTAAGGCCTTGGAGGTGAGATTGCTGTTTAGGGGGCTCAAGGGGAACTTGAAAACACACTGTCCTATCTATAGGTTACATTCCCATCTAGACCCTTGTTGGTCATCAGGCTAATGGATCATTAAACCTCCCCTTAGACTAGATCTGCTTAGGGATGCAGGCCACATTTCTTTTACTGGAAGGTAACCATAGGGGATATATTAATACTGCCCTACAAAGGCTAACCGCAGTAACGACGCAAAAGTAGCATTTAAAAAATGTCTTTAAAGTTCTTTAAACTGGCCAGCCAAATATAAGTGATATTGCACAAATTTGACATGTATTCATTAAGTAATTGTTATGCCCAAAACCATGACTGCTGATTTGACCTAAGTTAGGGTAAAGTTTTCTAAATTTCACTAATTTCGTAGTTACTGCGGTTAGCCTTTGTTTGGCAGAATAGGCATATATACTGAATATAAAGAGATCAGTTATAAACAGATCAGACATAAGGATTAAACATACATTTTTCCCACTACATCAAGCTTGAGAGGTCCTGCAAAGAAGAATGGGAGAAACTGCCCAAAAATAGGCATGCCAATATTGTAGCATCATACTCAAAAAGACTTAAAGCTACACTGTGTATTTCTTTGAGTTTATTCCTAGCAAAAACCCCTTTGTTCTTTCACAAATATGTGCTCATTCATGTGTAATTACTTCCACCTAATAATCAAAGTATTTTCGTAAGTGTAGAATCTTCCATTCACAATATATACAATGGTGCCGCTCGAATTGCGGCAGCCATGTTACGCCTCCATCTTTAAAATACATTAGCCAAAGAGGGACATACCTGGAAATTCAAGCTCGGCCATTCGCGGTGGCACCGTAACGAATGCCAGGGGGAGATTACTCACGACTGCCGAGAAATTTCAAAGTCTTTTGAAGATGTAAGATCATGCCTGTTCTCGAGGACATGTAATAGTAGCGCTGGCTCAAGCTGTAAAGTAGGCAAGAACGTTTGTCTGGCAACACAAACTGGGATTTTTCGTTTCAAAATAATAGCGCTCGTGTTTCATTGCAATGATCATTGTTTATTCATTGCATAGGTAGTGTCCATGTTCATGTTTTGCTAAAATTTGTATTCTGTTTGAATAAAACAGACTCTAGTAAATGTTTTTCAAATGTAAACGTGTTTTCACATGAGACACTGACAATATATTCAATCAAATTGTGTGTAAAACATATTTGTTACTTTTATTAATAAAACATGTTAAATTATTATTTTTGCTATCACATGCTCTTATTGTTTCTTTACACACAATACAATTGCATTTGTTTATAATTCACGGGCTGTGAGGTGAATTAACAATGATTATTGCAATGAATCAAAACGAGCGCTATTGTTTTGAAAGAAAAAACGAATATCCAGGTTCACGTTGCTGGTATAATAATGCAAGGGGCTTCAGTTGCTTGTCATATACATTTTCACCAGTAGATGGGAGCAGATCTTACACAATGCAGCTTTAAGGCTGTAATTGCTGCCAAAGGTGCTTCAACAAAGTATTAAGCAGAGGCTGTGAATACTTATTTATGAATGTGCTTTTTCCGTGTTTTATTTTTAATATATGCTAACATTTCAAACACGCTTGTTTCACATTTTCATTGTGGGGTATTATTTGTAGAATTTTGAGGGAAATAATTAATTGAAGACATTTTGGAATAAGGGTGTAACAACAAAATGTGGGAAAAGATAAGCGCTGTGACTTTCCGGATGCACTTTATGCCGTAGCACTCACGCTAGCTCGACCCTGCTCTCCCTGAGTGAGAGAACTGACTGATTAGCCAGACTGTCAAATAATTACTTCAATATGATTTAAAGATATATGATAAAAAAACTATATGATTTAGTGTTGACCAAAATTCACTCCGTCACTTTAATTTAGTCAACATTCCTTCTCCATTCTTATCTTCTTCCTCGCCGTTCCTCTCCTCATACTCTCCTTCTTTTCTCTCTCATCTATTCTCGGCTCTCCTCTTCTCTCTCGTCTATTCTCGGCTCTCCTCTTCTCTCTCGTCTATTCTCGGCTCTCCTCTTCTCTCTCGTCTATCCTCGGCTCTCCTCTTTCGTCTATCCTCGGCTCTCCTCTTTCGTCTATTCTCGGCTCTCCTCTTCTCTCTCGTCTATCCTCGGCTTTCCTCTTCTCTCTCGTCTATCGTTGGCTCTTCTGTTCCTTCTCAGCCAGCTGACCAGTGTGGAGTATCTGGACCTGTCCAACAACAACCTCACCGTGGTTCCTCTGAGTCTGCCCCGGGGCTTGGTTATACTACACCTGGAGAAGAACTATATCCGTAAAATACCTGCGAATGCTCTCACAGCATGCCGAAACCTGGAGTACCTTCTGCTGCAGAACAACCAACTCCGCTCTCGCTCCATAGACCCTGCTGCCTTTCAGGTGGGCCTGCAGCCTGTGGATAGACAAATCCCCACAGATGTATCCAGCTTGAAAGCCCATGATAAATCCTAATCTGACTGAACATGAATTCTGATGTTATGATCATAATTGTTTCTGTTAAATAAGATTTGAGAGATGTTTGCATTGTAGTAAATTGCCAGGCACTCTTATCCAGAGAAACTTACATTAAGTGAATACATTTAGGAGAAACTAGTTGAGAAAAACAACAGTAGTAAGAGCATTCAATATTTGAAACAGTGAATGGGCATACAAAGTGCTGGAAAAAGGATTATACAAATACAAATAAACCTTAAGGAAATAAGCTAACAGTGACCAAAATGTTCTACGCCCTAGGGCCTGAAGAATCTCCACACCCTCCACATGTATAACAACCAGCTGGAGCGCATCCCAAGGGGTCTACCCCGCCGGGCCAAGTCCCTCATGCTGCTCCACAATGCCATCAATGAGATCGGACGCAATGACCTGGTCACGCTGTACACTCTGACCGAGCTCAACCTCAGCTACAACCGCCTCACTACCCCCAAGCTGCACAAAGAAGGTAGACCAAACCTTACATTGGGTAGTTTACATTTTCATAGGAACAGGATACACAATGGATTTACCATTCGATTAAATGCTTATATTTATCAAAATAATGCAACATTAATTGAAATTAATACTTTTGGCTGATTGGGGACAAATTCCCACAGACACACTCCAAAATCTTGGGGAAAACCTTCCCAGAAGAGTGGCAGCTGTTATAGCCAAGAAGTGGGGGCCATCTCCCACTCTTCAGCCCATGGTTTTGAAATAGGATTTCCAACAACCTCATATGGGTGTGATGGTCAGGCGTCCACCTCCTTTTGGCTATATAGTGTAGATACACGACTGAGCTCATCACACTAGTGACTCCTTGTTGCACCTTCATGAGCTCAAACGAGGTAGAAGGCCGGAGAGTGTGTTCTTTCCCCCTCGTAAGTTCCAGGCTGAGTGAGCAGTATGATAGGACCTGGAACTACATTGAATCTGCTTAGGAAAAAAGGTTTCTCAACATTGGCTGTCCAGTGAAACAGGCCCTTTATCATAAATAGGAAAACATTAAATTGGGGAGAAACAGTGTTCCAAACATAAACACAATATTATTATAGATACTGTAGTAGTAGTGTGGATATATCTTGTACTCATATCATGTTATTGTTGTGCCGAACAGTAGTCATGGCCATAGTATATCTAATTGTGTAGGTAGTCATGGCCATAGTATATCTAATTGTGTAGGTAGTCATGGCCATAGTATATCTAATTGTGTAGGTAGTCATGGCCATAGT
>JACXGM010019299.1:0-18475 GCA_016801145.1 Umbra pygmaea
GTCTAATGTTAGACTACATTGCAAAAATATTACCATGCATTCATAACCTCGTGATTCAGTGAGAGTGAGTCCAAAACATCGGAAAGTAGGCTATGTCTTGTGACATTTCTTTATTTACATTTTGTAAAAAGAAAAATCAATAGAAAATCGCCGTTATAATAGCAATCCGCCATGGAACAAGCGCGCCTGCTCTTAAAGGAAATGTGAGATGACGATCTGATTGGTTTATTGCACGTTACGCCCAAACCACACCTATGACTAATGAAGCTACTTTAGACCTACCCATTTTAGATATGCGTCGGGTGCAAGAATAATTTATCTTGCCGGTAAAATAGCAACAGCGCCCGGGACCCTCCCACAATGTAACTTGCGTTTCGCGTTTGATACTTGCGTTTCAGATTGTTAAAATAGGGCCCAATGTGTGTAGTGTTTTGCACCATGTGTTACAGAATTGTTTACGGTGCCATGCCGACATTGTGTTTATTCCTTTGGTGGCTGAGTGTACCAAATGCATGCAAACGTTACGGTTTCGACGCTTTGGTCTGAGCAATCACTTTTAGTGTTTTAGCAATCGGGAAAAACTGTAATTAATTATAAACCAAATAGAACAGAATGGTTGCGTCTTGCCAAATTAATGTAACACATTTTTTTATCAGTTCGTCATGAACAATTGCTTATGGCACAGTTTTTAACAAAACAACATTCAGAAAAATATTTAGTGGTGGGCTACATGTTTTAATTATCTTCAATCTTGTAAAAAAGGAAATGAAAACCAATCAAACACAGACATCCAATGACTAATTTTAACAGTTGTGTTGGTGGAGTGACGGAGGCAGACTGCAGGAGTTCTATCTTCTTGATTTATTTGTGAAGACAGGAATCAGACCAAGCTTTCAGGAGGAGCTGAATCACAAACTGGAACAGCGCTGCACAACTACTATAGAGTCTACATATGGAGAATACGTGGCATAGACACAATGTACAAATATAGTGTACGCCTGGCTCACTGTTATGACACAATAAGTGGTGAAGACACATTCAGTAATATAGAGAATATATGAATTAACAGACCTCCTCCTTACACACTTGGTATAACCTCCACACACAAATACAGGGTAACAATAACGCACAACACGAAACATACAGAGGGTTACATATATACGAACACTTAATTGGAAACAGGGATCAGCTGGTGAAGTGCTAATGACTGAAACCCAAGACAGTATATATACATGTAATGAATTGAATAGTAACATGTCCAAGCCTGCCAGAGGAGGGCGACAACCACCCTGTGCTCATTCCTTATGCCAGATTCATGACAATAATCTTTTAACTTGTTTTCATCATTGTTGTTCATCCTCATGTAGATTGTTTTTATTTGCACTTTCTTTGCAACTACAAATGATGTGTGTATCCATAAAGCACAAAAAAACATTTGAAACTGTGTTTTCACCTTCTCTCAGATCGGGTACAGTGGTAGTGTTCATTACACTGCTGTTCAATCACACCACATTAGTCCCAAATAAAGATGACGTCCTTGCCGCAGTCTACCAGGAACTGCCTAATAAATTCAAATCTGTCAGTGAAACAATTTTACAGAACGCAACATATATGAGTGAGTATAAGAAAGTAGGCTTTTATCTAATTTGAATCGATTATACAAATACTGTATTGTATGATAATTATTTGTATGCTATTATTTTTTTACTTTTTCTTTCTCTTAGAAATGTCAAGTTCTTCATTTGCCATTGATCTTGCTTTCAACATAACCAATGTAAAACTGGAACAGATAATGAATGAAAGGGATGAATTATCTTTCACCGATGAGACCTTCAACAACATACAGACAACAATTAACAATCTAGTAAGATTATTTCTCTAGTTTCCCAGCAATCTGAATACTTTGACATTACACCTTAAATTCTTTTGATATTTTATATACAGCTCTGGAAAAAAATAACAGTCCACTGCAAATTATTATTATCAAATGTACAGCTCTTAGGAAAAATTGAGACTCCAACCTGTTCCTATATTTACAATGTTTATCAAATTTTAAGGAAATTTGTATTGATCCCTTAATTTCTTCTAGAGTGGTATACACAAAAATATAGGGACCACTAAAACCTATACTTAAATGTTGAGGGAAAAAAAGGATTTTAAATATAGGAAAAAGTTGGAGTGATCTCTTCCTTTTTTCCAGGGCTGACCATGTATGCCATCATATTAGTAAACTTGATGTTGTATCTCTCTTTTAGCTCCGTATTCTTGTCAGTCAACCAAATGGCAAACAATTTAACATTCCCACTGCCAGCTTCATGTAAGTACACTCTAAATAATAAATGTTAATATCTTTTGTTTTTCTTATAACACAGTCAGGAAACCCACTTGTTTGAATTACCTTCTCTAAAGCCTTTGTCAAAGGACCTCATTCACTGTTGTACATTAGAGCTTACATACTGGCTGAATAGCCTTGATCAGAGTTTATTTACTCAAATAAATGAACCTTTTGTGGTTATATTCTAAACTGGCCCCTTATTATTATTATACCTCTTATACAATGAGTATTGGCACCCTTTTTAACAATTTGCAAAAAAGGCAACAACAACTTAAAATATTACAGAAATATAAAATAAGGATCTAATTAAGAAATAACACTTTTGGAACCCCTAGATATTCTTCTAATTTATACAGAAATATTGTTTCAAGTTCAAGTGGTTTCCTGAATTCTCTGGTCAGATTCAGAAATTGAATTCACGCTATGCTCTCCATGATCTGGTGATTGTGGAAGACCATCAAATAATTTGATGTAATCATTGTGTTCATTAGAGCAGTGTAGTTCTCTAACAATCTCACAGTTTTGTTCTAACCCTGAACTAGCTCACCTGATTCAAGCAGGTAAGGGCTTGATGATTAGTCGCCAAGTTAATTCAGGTGTGCTAGCTCTGTGATACATCTAGTATATGACATGGCTCGGGGTCCCCCAGGCGAGGTATGAGAACCACTGCATTAGAGCCCCCTTTAATTAATTAAGCATTGTGTATGAGACATTATTATCCAGGAGTATTGGGAGAATATGAGGGAACAATATTTTCACCCTAGGGTGCACATGGTCTTGTAAAATGGCCTTATATACCTTGGTTGTTATATGACCACATAGAGCAATCATCACACACAATGACTCCCATTAGATGCCTAAACCATTACAAATGCCCCACAATTATTAAACATTGGCAATAGATATTGTCGGCTGAAGGCCTTCTTTGGCTATGTAAACTCAGCAACAACAAAAAAGTCCTTTCACTTTCAAAAACTTTTATTTTTATCAAACTGGACATGTGTAAATATTATCAAAAAAAGACTAAACAACTAAGAGATGCACTGGATAAGTTACACAGGTATGTGACACACAGATATTATATAATGCGGCAAACAGGGAGTCAAAATCAGAAGTAACAGTCAGTATCTTGTGTGGCCACCAGTGGTATTAAGTACTGCAGTAGATCTTGCTGTGAGATGTTACTCCACTCTACCACCAAGGCACCTGCTAGACATTTTATTTTGTACAATATTGTTTTATTAAGGTTCAAACTGAAATGAAACCAAACATGACCCCTCCAACCCCCAAACAAATTCAACTTGAGAAATGAACTAGGCCAACATCCGCACACATTTTGAGGGACTCAAGATAAGAAATAAAAGGTTGCCATCTGTAAAAAAAACATTTTTGGAACACCAAAGAGGGTTATTGTCTGCTTCAACCAATGACTGTATATAGCTATGCTATCTTAATCTTGTAAAGCCGCCTCAACGGTTGTGATTGGTGCCTCGATTTGGAAAAAGTGGAAATGGGCTTGAATGGGCTCTTGGCCAGACTGACTTGCAGAGCAAATCTTAAATTTGCTAAAAGTCTGTCAGGGTTCTCCCAGGCCAGGTGTATGTCCACCTCCCGCTCCCACTGTCCTCTTTATATGGTTACCCTAGCATAAGGCACATTCATGCAGGTGAGCAGGGACCCTGGCATCTTTCTTTTAGTGTTTTTCAGAGTCAGTAGGAAGGTCTCGTTAGTGTCTTAAGATTTCATAACAGTGGCCTTAACTTAGGTTAGTGTCTTAACGACCGTTCCACAGGTGCATGTTCAGTAATTGTTTATCATTCATTGAAAATGCATGGACAACATTGTTTAAACTCTTTACTATAAAGATCTGTAAAGTTATTCAGATTTTTACTAATTATCTTTCAAAAACAGTTTGTTTTGCTGAGTTTATAAGCATCCATATTTAGGAAATAGGTTGAAAGATGACTCAATGTGTTAATTGTCCATGTTTCCTTGTTGATCATTTTAGACTTGCAAGCACTGGTACCCAGTACTCTATACCCAGAGAAATGTGTTAATGATTGACATATGCTGTCATGGTTGTCATATCAAATATTCTTGCATTTTCTCTGAATAGTTAATCTTTGAAGCTTTGTTAGTTGCATTTTAAAGTGTAAATTGCCTTTTAAAGTGTGAATTGTCACACCTCTTTTATATCTGACACATACCTGTAATCACTGCTAGCTGACAATCAACATAACCTAAAGTTACCTACGCAGCCTCATTTGTTGTTGTGATTTTACTATCTAACAGTCCTTTTCCTTGTGGTGTTTATTTTGTTGACACCCTGTACTTTTGCTTTAAACCAGATATAAGTCTACAAAAAAAGCATCCATATGCTTTTAATTTAGTCCACTGTGTGAAGTAGTAAAGTGTGCTAAATCTCTTGTAAGACAAATATTTTATGGTGGCCAGGGTTCCCTGGTCATAGCAATTCCGAAAATGTTTAGTGCACCAGCATAGGGCAGTGCAAATTGTGCTCTTGGTGGTAAGGTAGTAAACATTTCTGTCTAACCTACCTTGCTACAGCAACTCCTTGTCTGCAGATCAGCCACCTGTGAGTGAATTTACAGAAGTATAGAGAATTATTAATCCTTCTGTCCATGTAATGAGTAAGGATTCAGTGTTAAATGGGCAATGAGATATAGGTCAGATGGCTTGGCGATCTATGTTTTAAGGAAGCTGGTAACCCTAGACCATCCTGCACCTGCTGAGAACTTGCCGATAAGGCTTGGTAGGGGAGGAAAAAACATCAATAAATTAATAATACAAAATAGCATAACAAAAACAAAAAGAAATAACATAATATTACTAATCTACATCAATACTTGGATTCAAAAACCAATATACACCTCTAGAAAAAAATGAAAGGACCATAACAACCTTTCATATGGAGTGGTCTCTTGATTCTTTCCACAGCTGTATATATTAACCAACCAATTAAGAGTTTTATACTTTGTATTGAGGACATGTTAATTCATATTAAAATATTTGGCATGATTTCAGGCATAGGTTAAGGCAACATTAATTATATTTTAAAGGGTTCAAGTTTCATAGTATACTTTGAACATCTTTTTGAGAATTCTTTCACTGCACAGCAAAAACGTCAGTGTTAAATTATCTCTCTCAGTGTTTATATAGTTCCAGTGGACACACTGAAGAGTGTTAATTTAACACTTAGGGTGTTGATTTAACACAGACGTCTTTACTGTGTGCCCTAATCTTGTTCAAGAAATTTTAATTTACTGTGTATATATTCCGTAATGCAACAATTCAACTTTCTCATTTGATATCTTAGTACTATGAAGATAATAAGATATCTGCTTTATTTACAGCTAAACAGAATTCAAGGAACATGTTTTTCTTAATTTCACAGTCATTTCAATGAACATGCTGTTTTTACTGAATTTCACAGTTCACCTTTAACTGCCTAACCCATTTTTATCTTTACAGTGTTGTTGACAATGCAATCAGGGCAGATGTGACATATGTGTACAACGAGGCAGACATCAACGCTCCTAGTTCCTTTCTAGCTGTTATTTTGAAGTTTTCAGGTATGCTAAGTCATCATTGTGGATAGTCATGACAGTGACTTGTTAAACTCCACATATCAATACACACATAGCGGATTCAACAATTGCATAAGTACGCTATCTGGCACGAAATAATAATAATATAACACCTTGTTTGATGCTTCGGATTGAAAAAAAATCTAAGGGGTCCGCATGGTGTAGTGGGCTAAGTTGCTATATTGCACGTCTACGTCATGATAGTCACAGGTTTGATCCTGACACTTTGTTTACCAAATTTACCCAGGCCTCCTGCATGAGGCAGCGCAAATTGGCATAGCCCTGCCTGGGATTTGGGTTAGATAAATCAGATATCTATCCTGCCACGTCGCTCTCCAGCAACTCCTTGTGCCCAGTTTGGGCGCCTGTGTGTTCAGTCATGGATGTATAGTTGGTGAACATAATCATCCTGTGCATGATCCGACTAAAGGCTTCCGTTTTGGACTCACAGTGTGAAAAGAATCAGCAGCTAGGGCAACATGTGGTTGGATGAACCACTTGCACGCCCTTCTCCGTCCCACAGATCTGTGCAGGGAATTGCAAAGCTGCCGATAAGGCAGGATTAGAGGGGAGAGAAATGGGGAAGAATTTAATCATAATTCTACATCAAATGTTCATAATATTGTAAATATCTCTACAATGCATTTTACTTTTTATTGTAGGTCTCCTAACAAGCACTGTAGCCCCAACAACCACAACAAGCACCACACAACATCC
Source organism: Umbra pygmaea (assembly GCA_016801145.1). Classification (NCBI taxonomy): domain Eukaryota; kingdom Metazoa; phylum Chordata; class Actinopteri; order Esociformes; family Umbridae; genus Umbra; species Umbra pygmaea. The sequence continues at coordinate 6,661 of JACXGM010019299.1, forward strand.
TGCCCCTTTGCTGACCACTATTTTCAATACCACAAGTGGTGAAGGTTTTCCTGGCTGGGCACTCGCCATTATCATTCCTTGTGGAATTGCAATCATTCTCATACCCCTATGGATCCTGCTAGCAGTACGTATACACTTGTGTTCACTTTTGTCTGCAACTTATATTCTTATCAATTAAGATGCTAAATCAATGTAATTATGTAAATGTACATGTGAATGATTATTCTCTGTCTTCATTTTGCAGTGCCTGCTATGTGGCTGTTGTGCAGGCATTAGGAGACGCTGGCACAGACGCAGATCTTACAATGTACAATACACCACCAGAAATGGTCTCTTCTGAAGGGGAAATAATAATCAAAGACCATCCAGTCATCTTATCTGCCATTATCACAACAAATGCTTAACTTTATTTTAGCTGATTAAGAAGGTATTGAACTACTCATGGCATACTTTTACCTTTCAATATTATAGCAGGTGATTAGCTAATAAGGATACTGTATTTATAATAAATTGTTCTTTTAAGTTATTTTAGTATTACATATCTGATTTTAATCAGCTGGATATCACATATTTATATCTTTGTTATTAAATATTTTTGGCTTCAAGCTATGCTTTCCACTTATGCAAATGTTAGTCTAATGTAAAATCATAGAAATGTAACAGATTTGTAATGTGTGTTGTTGATTTACACAATTATTTAATCATTGTATTTACAATTCTGCAATACAGCACTTGTTTCTTTACCAAAACACTTTGTAAATATATATATATATATTACAAGTAAAATAGATTTTTACAAATACATGAAAATATCCTAAGCTTTCAGCATCAACATTGACTGGAATGTTTTATAACTTTGTTACTTAGCTTTATTTATGATGTATTCAGGATAATCTATATGCATGGCATTATTCACAGTCATGTAGAATAGGGGAGAAATAGATTTACATTTTAATATTTACTTATATATATAATACTGTTTATATTATGAATTTGTCCAAATGCTTTTGGTTCTCTGGGTGGAATATGCACAAAATGTTTTGTAATTTATAAAAGAATATGAATTAAATTGCATAAAATAAAGCTGACCAGTCTACATTATATTATTGCCAATGAAGTACTCTAAGTATAAAGCCAGAACAAGAAAACATGCTTGTCACTACTGCAGTTTTGACCATTAGGTTTATGTAAACAATTTCTCTATGGTTCTCAGGTGCAAACTTCTAACTCAAGGGGCCCTGTCTTGCACCTGGCGCAATGAAGCGCAAAGTCCGAACGCAAGTGTCTTTGCTAGGTTAAGACTGACGCAGTTGTCAATTTCCCGTCAGGCACCTGTGTTGTTTAAATAGCAAATGCACCTGCACCCATATTTGCACCCATGGGAGTGCTGGTCTAACAGGGAGGTGTGTTTAGGATAATTTTGGGTGTATTGCTATCTTGAGGCATTGGAAAGTGATCTCACCATTGACCAACAAAAACCTGGTCTAAAGTCAACGGCGCAGCACGTCATAGTTATTTTAACAGTTAAATTAATCAAATGCACCTATGGCATAGGCACAGCGCGCGCACACCATGCATGTTGCACACACACACGGAAGCGCAGCAGCACACAAACATGCAAAAGATTAAAAATAAAAATAATACGATGCAAATCCGCCGTCATAATAGCAATGCGCAAAAGCCTGGCTATTAAAGGGAAGGAGAGATGAATCTCTGATTGGTTTATTGCATGTTATGCCCAAAACACACCCATGAATTAATGAAGACGCTTATACAACACTTTTAGACCATGCGCCGGTGCATGGACCCTTTTATTCGCTGTCAAACTAGCAAAAGTGGATTTGGACTCACCCATAGCGCACCTGCGCCATGCGCTTCACGCCATGCTTTTAGATCGTTAAAATAGGGCCCATGGTGTTTGTGCAGGTGTCTAGAAGATCATAAAAGCACTTGTGAGAGCATTTTCAGTTAGCTGTGTGACAGAACCTGCTTCAATGTTTCAATATTTCTGTCATGGGATTTTAAAATGGACCAAGGGTCTAGAAGATCATAAAGTCATGTCTATGCCGATGTGTGTGAGATTATACAGTTGTGTAATAAAGGTCTAGATATGTATTAATCATAGATTTTGAGAAAGGTTCCTATTTACCACTAGCCTGGAAAAATCCAGACCCAAATCCTGAACGATTTAGGGTCTGGCATACAGTAATGAAAATGACTCAACTCGAGGGGCGGCACCAAGCGTGCATTTAATAATCTCACTGTACAAAATTGGATAACACTACGACCAATCACTAGTGGGTTTTCGCTAAGCCCCTATGGCGGAGCTAACTGGTAGATTAAACTCTTGCCGTACCAGGTCGACAAAACAGCAAAAACGTCCTTCATAAAAAGGAACGATTCGAGCGCCGTCATCTGTTCCACTTTTAGACAAACAGCCAAGTCTAACTCGTTCACTGTAGCGGCCAAAGCAGTTTCAAACAACTGGTGTACATCCATAGCGATCTTACAATGTTTACTTCAATCAATTAGATTCTAAAACCCTAAATATCCAAAATGAAATTTTGCTACATAACCAATGTGCTCCTCTCAAAGACAGTGTTTTAAGGGAACACCAAGCTGTTTGTTTTTATGACCCCTAATAAATGTTACCTTAAATCCTTTAACCTCTTAAGGCTCAGTATCCTGTCTGCGGGATGATTTCCCACGCCCCCCAAAAAACTGGACTAGAATCACAGTTCACAGGTCAAATTTTTGGTAATATATACATGTCTCATATCTTTACAAAGCTTTAAATCTCAGGAATCTAGCGAATGTCTCGGTTTTACAATAGCTATGACAAAAATAAACATTAAACCTTATAATGTTAGCTACGTGCCTTGTACACATGCAATTCTTAAGGTCTAAAGGTATAAATGTCTCATATGTCCTTAAAGGTTAAGATCTTAGGATTCTGGTGTTTATCTCAGTTTACTATAGCTATTCAATTAAAATGTTATGCGTGATAATGTGACGTACATGCCAAGTAAAAAATGCCATAAGCTTGTACACTCAGCTGTTTGTTATTTCAACTCTTGGAAAATACACGGTCGATTATAAACATGGTTTACAAGTTACATTTTTGATAGTCTCTGTCTCTTCTCGGTTTCGACCGCATTTGTACTCTGTATTGTCTCTGTCTCGGACATTGATGACTCTGGACTTTTTTTTAAGACCAGTCAAGACCATAACTGTGGAAATATCACTAAATTGACAGTATATAGTCTACTTTTTTGTTACCATCCTTGCTTTTATTGGATGTAAAACATACTGATTCAAATCCAAGCAATAACGTGACTCATTGGTCATTGCTAATTATGTATTTTTGTTACCACTGTCACACATCCTTGCCCCCTTTCACTCGCATGAAATGTGTTGTATGTCCTTGTCTGTCTATTTATGTACTCACCAATCTCTGAGGTTCCTCATTCCATGAAGGCTGCCTGGCACCAATTAGCCTCTGCACCTGTACCTCCCTGTCAGCTGGGGCTGATTGCTGTCCTTCCTATTTAGGAGGGTGTTGGCTGTTAGTCCCTGCCAGATTTTTAAACCACACAGTGAGTAGCAAAGTGTTGTGAGAAACTCCTAGCCAATATTCTGAGTCTAGTTTATTCTGAGTTCTTAGTTCCAGTAACTCATTTTGGTTTCTGTTTGTTCTATTCCAGTTCTATCTGACTCCTAGGACCTATCTAACCTTCTTCTGAAACTCTACACCAGCCAGCAGCCTACTCCTAACTCAGGACCATTGTTCAAGCCATCCTGTCTGCCTGCCATCAACCTACTCCTATCTCAGGACCATACCCAAGCCATCCTGCCTGTCTACCATCTGTCCTGCCATCATTCCACTCTTATTACTAATAAACTACATTTTTGCCACTCACCTGTTTACCACCTCTGCTTTTGGGTCCTTCCCTTATCAGTTACATGACACGCACTCCCAAGAAAGTGAGCCGTATTTGTCTGGGAGCGGGAGAGGATGTCTGCAAAATCTTAAGTTATACAATTCGGCTACAAAAATCATAAAGAATATACACTCACCTAAAGGATTATTAGGAACACCCGTTCAATTTCTCATTAATGCAATTATCTACTCAACCAATCACATGGCAGTTGCTTCAATTTAGGGGTGTGGTCCTGGTCAAGACAATCTCCTGAACTCCAAACTGAATGTCAGAATGGGAAAGAAAGGTGATTTAAGCAATTTTGAGCGTGGCATGGTTGTTGGTGCCAGACGGGCCAGTCTGAGTATTTCACAATCTCCTCAGTTACTGGGATTTTCACGCACAACCATTTTTTAGGGTTTACAAAGAATGGTGTGAAAAGGGAAAAACATCCAGTATGCGGCAGTCCTGTGGGCGAAAATACTTTGTTGATGCTAGAGGTCAGAGGAGAATGGGCCGACTGCTTCAAGCTGATAGAAGAGCAACTTTGACTGAAAGTATATTGCTCGTGGTACAGTATATTCACTATAATACGGTATATGGAACCAAAAGCTCTTTCAAGTAGGAGGGACAGTTAAGATACACACATTTGAAAATAAACTGAAACCTGTGCAATTGCCTTCGAAATATAGGCTGCAACCAATTAAGTGATTCATACATGAAACAATGGTGAGTTCTATATGGACACCTCAAAACAAATCTACATAGAGAATTGTAAACAACATTTAGGGGCCTAAAATTTGTGTCAGAGGTGTTCTGATGAACAATGTCAGCATATTCAATAATAAGTAGTAACAACTGAGAAAATATTATGTTTCTGACTGGAAATGTAAAACAGTTAATTGAGCAATAAAGTAAACTCAGACATCCATATGTTATTTTCATAATAGCATCAATGTGAAGCTTAAAGGACAGTTCAGGGTCAAGCCAAAGTCCACGATATTTAAATGAATCAACTTTCTCAAGGGACCTATCTTCAAAATTAATATGCAAATCAGAGGGATATAAACGATTGTCTTATACCAAACATCATGGTGCTGGACTTCTTTTATTTATTACGAGCCTGTTTCCATAAAGTTAAAGTCAAGTTGTAAAGAATTCTTGATTTGTAATGTATCAGAGTTAGAAGTATAAATAATAGTAGCATCAGCATAAAGATAAACAATATGATTTGAGCATATTTGCATTAAGTCGTTTATAAAAATAGAACCAGCACTACATTTGTATTTTTGGTTTCACTTTATTTGGATAGTCAAAATATGTTGAATAAACATTACTTAACCATAATTAAGAAGTTATTAATGCTCTTTTTTTGCCTTATTGTAAAGTTGTAAACATCTACACCTTAAGTTAACACTTGATAAATGTTGAATAGTCCTAAATAAGCATTACTTAAGGTGTATATGTTTACAACTTTATAATAATGCAAACAAAGAGCATTAATAACTAGTTTATTCCGTAGGTTTTTGTTCCAAACCAAATTTAGCACAGGTGACGCTACTCATTACCAGGATGAAATGCTAACTCAGGGTAGTCGCAACTGGGATTGGATGGAAAACATATGGAAAGACGGGCTCGTGGGAGCAGGAATGAGTATCGCTAAGTATTTTTGTCCTACCAGTATTTTAGTCAATGCGGCTGTATATTTTACTCAGCCTGGTATTGGTTGTAGTAATGTACGGGTGCCGATAGATAGCATTAGCTACATTGATAAGTAACACCGGTCCCATTTAATAAAAGCCACTGGATTTTCAACAACTTTTTAAAACAATTTATTGGAAAGGTTAAAAGAAGTGTTGATATTGTGTTAATAATGTATTGCAGTAGGCCCAACTTTAAAAGGGCAAACTGGAATGAGGATTGACAGTCAAATATAGCCAGTTATATTTATCAAACATTGTGAATTAGAAATAAAGACCTGCCTCTAATAAAATCCTGCTTCAAATTAAAGCCTGTTACCTTTTACAGAAGAGGTAAATAAAGGCCCCGGTTTTTATTTGAGGAATTATGGTAACTGTTGCTTATTTCTACATTACTAATATTAAACTAGACATCTTAGTTAACTTATCATAATGTTAGTTAATGCATTTTACTGCATTAAATACGCAGTTTTATCGTGAGTCTCCATGACAAGTTAGTTGAACGAGTATTTAAAATACAGTACAAGCGTTTTTCTGTCAAAATGGTGTTAAGTTGCTTTGTACCGGGATGTACAGTCAAAACAAGGAAAGGAGAGGCAGTACATTTCCATCATTTTCCGGTTCAAAAGTTTAGAGCATTGCAAACTTCAGTTACGAGCTATTAGTCAGCCAAAGTTTGGAGAGGACACTGATAGTGAAAACCTGAAAAACCGTCCCAGCCAACACGTTTATGTGGGGCCCATATGAGCTACAGGGGTACAGAGTGGGCATGGGCTCAAACTGGGCATCTTATCTGGGGCCCACTTGGGTCAACTAAGTAGGTCCAACATGGGCAAACCCAGGTGGGCTCCCTATGTGGGACCTAGTTGGTTCACTAATTGGAAATGAGTACATGGGTTGAAAATGGGCTAAACTGGGGGCTAACTATAAGTTTACCAAGAAGAAGTGCAAACACAGTCAATCCCAAATGTTGATTACATGAGTAGATAGTACACAAATATGTTTAAATATTTTTTATTGTTATTTTTACACTAACATGTGACTTCAATCTATTAGAAATCTACAAATACCAACGCAATTTTACCCAATCTTCTACTATTTAAAAGGACCAAGACCCTGAGTATACTGTCACAGTGTGGTGCAGGCAGAAGAAGAAGAGGATGAGTCAAATGTTCCAATGCAAACTTTTACTCATATAAATATCAAACAGGTACTCACACTTAATACAATAATGGTAATACAATGGTGACAGATACAGAGAGGCAACAGAAAGACTCAAAAGCTATGCAGGATGGATCTCGCGAGATTTTATTCAAATTCCCATGCCCCACCCTTCGCCCTGATTCGCGCCCGCGCCACTTTCACTCTCGCCCTCTCTGCTGTAATTTTCGGGAGGAGATTCTTTCTGTCATTGAATTCAAGGTAAGAACCACAATAATTTCAATTAAATTGTTGAAATGTTGAAATGTTAATTAAAATACATCGTTTTCAAAGCATAATGTTAACCTAAAGATTCTTATCACGTTAGAATTTCAGTTAGAATTTTGAGTTCCCTCGACCGCGCCATATTTTCCCTTCTGGCAGCATGACCAAAGCGATCTGTATGCTAACATTCTTACTTTTTTATAATTGACAAATAGATTGGAGTTGAGACTCCAGCTTTAAAATGTTACTACTGTTTTACAATATAAACCCCACAATTGCAGCAATTTCTCATTTGAATAAGAGGTGCACATCAAAAACCCAAAATGAAAGTAGACTTAATTTTTCAAATGTACATAATTATGAGACAAGCCTGTTTAATCGTGTCTGCTCCGGTTTATTTTGTGATCACAGAACAGTGCCATACACAGCGACCATTTTAGCATTTATTGTAAAAGTGTGTAGCCTGGTTGACACCAGAACCTTCTCAACTGAGAGTGGGTCTGGGCAAGGTTAATTCACAGCCCATTTCCAATTGTGCGTCATCAACGGACGCTGCTCAAATGCCTGTGGCCACAATTGGATATATCAGACATTTGCCGAATCCAGTCGGCAAGACCGCAACATGATCTTTTTTTTAATAAAAAATTGTGTAAAGCCCACCTCGGTTGTGATTGGTGCCTCAGTTGCCACTGAATTATCAGACCTGAGAAGCTTTAACACCATCTTCGCACACCTCCATGTGCTCTTTTTAACTTTATTTAGTGCAAGTTCAAATAAGAAATGCACAAAAGATACCCAATTTAGTTACACTTTGGAATACTGTTCCAAATATTTAGTAATTCCTTCTGATGGATTTGGTAACACTTGAGACATTACTAGGTTACCATGATCTTTAGAATTAATTATACATTATGAACCTGTATAGTAGTTCTTAGTGGTTCTCTGGGAGGTATGTAAAAAATGGCAGTTATTAATTAGTTAATAGTGAACTACCACATTCAATTGAGTGATATTTAATTAATCAGAGTTCCTTGTTAGTTAATAGTAGTTACGATGTTAATAGTGTGTTTCTCATTTGTTCCTATGGCACTGGGCTGTGTGCTCACAATACAGATAGATTACAACAATGATGGCTTATGGATAAAAGAGAAGCTAGTGTAAATAAGCTGTTTAAAAACGATTTGATAAGTAAACCATAAGGCTGTTGTACTTTCAACAATACATAATATACAGTATATATATATACTGTATGTCTTCAAGGTGTGGTATATTTATTATAAAACAGGTATTTCTGCCTTATGTAAATCAGTTTGTATTTAAGTGTTATTACAAACCAAACAAGTAATTATTATGATCATAAAAAAGATTTGCCACAATTATAATTTTAACTGTTTAAGCTTTTTTTCTTACAGAATGGAGCATTCTCAGAGAACAAAGAGAAGGAAAATAGCTGCAAAAGTTGCTGAACATTTTCGTCTTGTTTCACAAAAGAATGAATTTGAACAACTGCATTTTAATTTGGAATCTGCCTATAATGAACCATTGGAGGATTCTGTTTATCATGATTGTGTCGAGGATGTAACAGAGAATGTAGAAAATGAATATTCCACAGACATTTTTTATGATGCTTTGGACAATTACATATTATTTGATGGCATTGAAAATGGGATGGCTGACAATAACAGTGACTTTGACCTGAACTCTGAATCTGATTCAGAACATGCGCCTTTAGACACACTAGATGACACAAATGGTCTCACAGAGTGGGCAGCAGAATACAATATCTCTCAAAATGCATTGTCTGCTCTTTTGAAAATTCTCAGACAAAAAGGCCTTAATGTGCCATTGGATGCTAGAACCCTAATGTCCACAGACCGGAAGTGTGATGCAAAAAATGTAGCAGGAGGGACATACTATCATTTTGGAATGAAGAATTCAGTTCTGGCAGAATTGGCATCTTTAGATTTTGATCTGAGAGATCTGACAGACACTCTCACGCTTAGAGTTAATATTGATGGTCTACCTTTATTCCGCAGTAACAATGTAAGTTTGTGGCCTATTTTGGGTAGGATTAAGGAGATCCCAAATTCAAATGTTTTTGTGATTGGCTTATACTCAGGTGTGACAAAACCATCAAATGTGCAAGAGTATTTAAATTAATTTATTCAAGATGTTAAAGTTGTTGTACAGGAGGGTATTCAGTATAATGCTGTGCATTTCACAGTTGCTGCTCCGGATGCATTCATATGTGATGCTCCAGCACGTGCGTTCCTCAAATGTGTGAAGGGTCACAATGGGTATTATGCATGTGAGCGCTTTATTTATGGCCTTGAATTTGTTGGATACAACATACATTCTTTGATACACATTGCCCAAGATGCACAGAACTTTGGTCCTTTGGATAGCATTTCCTGCTTCCCATTCTAAACATATTTAGGTCAACTTAAAAAGATTGTACGGAGGCCCCAAAATCCTGTGCAGCAAATTGTCAGGCGCATCCATGAGAAGCAGAGAGTGGCAAAACAGAAAAAAATATCTATTTCCTCTCCTCTTAAACAGCTTAATTTCTCTGGACCAGTGACTGATGAACTTGGAACATGCCAGCAGTACAGGCAGTACAATGATGGAAAGACATTAATTTCTTCCTGTAAAGGCGATAACAGTTTTTCCTTAGGGGGAAGGATTCTCATTGTGAGAAATATTTTGCTTTCTTCTAGTGAAACTGTAAAGATAATCTGTCACTTTTTTGAAAACTATGAATCTTTTTTCAGCTACCCAATAGACTCAGCATGCCTTGGAATTCACTTTGTTTCAAACTTATCCAAAGACTTGCATGTGGTATCGGTTGAGGAATTAAAGAGAAAAATAGTGCTCTTGCCATTTAAATCTGGCTTTGTGGCATTCCCACAGCTGCACTAGCCTGCTTGTTTTTCATTTTTTCAGCATGCTACCATTTGCCGTTGTGGAGTTTTTGGATGGTGGAGGTGTAGCTATTGTACCCTGCAAGTGGTTTACTGGACCAGACGAAGATGCTTGTTACTGGCCACCAGGACGAGTCAACATCAGCAAGGCAGTAAAGGATGAACTTGTTCCAAACCCTAACTGGCCACAGTTTAAAGTGCGCGTCCTGGGAAAAGCAGGTAATGTGACTGTTTTTGAATGGTTACTGGTAATAATAATATTTATGTATCTAATAACACATGTAAGGCATGCTTTTGCAATAATAGTTAATAATATTTATTGGTAAATGTCTATTACCTACAGGAAACTATGCCGACGCCACAGCCAAGCTTTTGAAGTCTGAGGCAACCTCAGACTTGCAGACGGAATCAGATTCTGGAAGACGGATGGGGAAAGGGAAGCGCAAAAGAAGGTAAGACTATATTTCTTGCATACATAGATTTTGAAAGCAACTATTGTTCTTGAAAAGGATTAGTACTTTTAAGCCATTCACCACAAGACAAACAAGAATGCCTCTTTAATGCCACTGTTAAAAGCTCCAAAAATCTTAGCACTGTTTACTTCATTATTCATAATTATTCATTATCCTACATTGCACATATACAACTCTAATTTGAAACTTGTTCAACTACTTAATTATGCACATTTTGTGCATTTCAAGGCCAGTCTGTCTGTCAAGCTCTGATGAGGAACTCGGTGGTGCTGGGCATGATCACTGTACAGTACTTGACTCACTCCCTTATCCCTCCTAACAGTTCCTATGGCCACTTGACCAGTGCGAATGCAAATGGCGAAACCGGTTTTGGGGGAGAGTAGTTAGTAGAACTGTTTAGAAGTGGATTGTTCCTATAACTACGTTCCTGTAACTACTTGGTCGGAAAGCGGCTATTCTGTTTCACACCATCATAAATTTCACAAGATAAATTAGATCTTATCAGACAATTAGCATAAAGGAGAAAGCACCTATGTCTCACGGCAGAAATCAACCTTTGTCTCCGTCTTTGATCCCAGCTGTTATGCAGACTAGATTACAACAAAAGAATTTAAATCCTGTAAACTTGAATAGAATTGACACCACCAGCATGGTACAATCTTTGATCAATGTCCGGGAGTAAACTCAAATGTGCTTATCTTAGAGCTGTGCCCTATTTATTAGAGCAATACAGGAAACCAATTTTTTTCACTTCAGAATAAGTTCAGTTCATTCAAATGGTTTTAACATTATTGAACTTATTTCATTTTAGACTACAAGCATGTTGAAGCCTTCAGTGTCTTCGTCAGACAATGAAGAAAAGTTGTTGGTAACCTCAACACCTGTAAAATTTCCTGCCACTGCCCAAGAACAATTTGTAAGTTTCTAGAGAACCAGCATACTTCACAGCATATTCTTTATATATTGATTGAAAAGAAACTGGATGACAATTGTTTTTGAGTTAAAAAAAAAAAGAAACCTATTGTTCATTACAGTCACCATGCCTAAGTACACCAGGAGGCCACAATACTAGCGTCAGCAGCGTTGAGGCTGTTGGTGAAACTGATGAAAGCTATCATCCTGAAACCACCATCACCCCTTCATCAACATCAACATCGTCCTCAGATGAAGAAGGGGCAAAAGACTGGCGTGAAAAGAAGTTCATTGTCAATGAATCAAGCCTAATGTCACTCTTCAAATGCGGGAAACCAGTAACATCAAAAAAAATTGTTGACTCTGGGGCACAGAGGAAGGTAGATTGGACATGTCTTGGGGGCCATTTCGGGACTTGGACATCTTCACGTGACATTAGGGGAATGCCAGAGGTGAACCTCCTT
>JACXGM010019300.1:0-18474 GCA_016801145.1 Umbra pygmaea
CTGAAAAATGAAATCTTCATCTCCATGAAGCTTTTCAGCAGATGGAAGCATGAAATGCTCCAAAAACTCCTGATAGCTAGCTGCATTGACCCTGCCCTTGATAAAACACAGTGGACCAACACCAGCAGCTGACATGGCACCCCAGACCATCACTGACTGTGGGTACTTGACACTGGACTTCAGGCATTTTGGCATTTCCATCTCCCAAGTCTTCCTCCAGACTCTGGCACCTTGATTTCCGAATGACATGCAAAATTTGTTGTTGTTTTGTTGTGCTGCTGCTCTGTAGCCCAGGTCAGGCGCTTCTGCCGCTGTTTCTGGTTCAAAAGTGGCTTGACCTGGAGAATGCGGCTCCTGTAGCCCATTTCCTGCACACGCCTGTGCACGGTGGCTCTGGATGTTTGTATTCTAGACTCAGTCCACTGCTTCCGCAGGTTATCCAAGGTCTGGAATCGGTCCTTCTCCACAATCTTCCTCAGGGTCCAGTCACCTCTTGTCATTGTGCAGCGTTTTTTGCCACACTTTTTCCTTCCCACAGACTTCCTACTGAGGTGCCTTGATACAGCACTCTGGGAACAGCCTATTTGTTCAGAAATTTCTTTCTGTGTCTTATCCTCTTGCTTGAGGGTGTCAATGATGGCCTTCTGGACAGCAGTCAGGTCGGCAGTCTTACCTATGATTGCAGTTTTGAGTAATGAAACAGGCTGGGAGTTTTTAAAAGCCTCAGGAATCTTTTGCAGGTGTTTAGAGTTAATTAGTTGATTCAGATGATTAGGTTAATAGCTCGTTTAGAGACCCTTTTCATTATATGCTAATTCTTTGAGATAGGAATTTTGGGTTTTCATGAGCTGTATGCCAAAATCATCAGTTTTAAAACAATAAATGACCTGAAATATTTCAGTTGGTGTGCAATGAATCTAAAATATATCAAAGTTTAATTTTTATCATTACATTATGGAAAATAATGAACTTTATCACAATATGCTAATTTCTTGAGAAGGACCTGTATAATTCAACCACTGATCTGTGATTAAGTTCAAAGTTTTTTATAAGGTAAATCTGAGGCATAATAGGGTTAGGATTAGAAGTTAGTTGTAAAAGGTTTACAAAAATGAATACAAAAACATTGTATCAATACAACTAAAGATGAGACTTAAGCTTACATATGTTTAACAATTGTACAAATGTGAAGCAATTTCATGAAATAATGTCACTACAACTTCGAGAGCTTTCTCTTGGTTTTTTAAAGCAAGCCAAGTAATATCAAAAGATCTGAAGAAAGCTAATCTAAATATTTATTGTAGTTAACAACTTTACGATGACATTTTCAAAGAGTTAAGACATTTCTTAGTTGCAGAGGGGTATTTAGAGACTTAATAATTATTTGGACAAACATCTATGAGTCTTTTATTCAACAAATACTATCTGCGTAGTTGCTTACAATGTTTGATTAGATTTCATATACGAAGCAAACATTGAACCAATCAAAGACTAGAAAGGAAAATATTGGTATGAAATAATTTACTTTCGACCCGAATCTCATTGTAGTTGGAGTCTTTGTAGCATTTTCAGGATTAAATTCAATGCAACCTACGATAGTGTAACATGAATCCCTGTAAAACTTGTCGGCTTCAACACAAAATGCTTTTAAAATATGTCCATCAACGCATTTCTCCACTGCAAACCCTGTTCGGCCTTTCAAAATGTCAGCTTTCACATGAAAAAGATTCCACTCATTTATATCCTCTTCAACCGTTTTTTGTTCATCTGTGAAATTCACTAGGTTGAAGATGTATGACAAAGTATTTTCCCCTATTTTTATACTGTTTTTGAAACAGCCTGGAGCTCTGATAATTAGAATTGTAACATCCTGAGGCGTGAAACCAGGAATTTGGGTCCATACCTTATCCATTTTATTCATATACATTACTGCTGCTTAAACAAAACCTGTTGGTCACAAGACTTGAATGTCTATTAAAGAAACTCTGGTTTAAAAGTGTATGGGAAAAATGAACCTTAGAGGCTTACCCCCTGATCGGCCAGCCTCGTTTTACTCTAGAGTCATTCATAGGGTCTAAAAACAGTTCAGAGGCTTCAGTTAGGTTTGTTCATCATTTGATCTTGTGTATGTAACATTTGTACACAGCTTGTTTCAACCTAAAAATTGATAAACATCACTAATTGATAAATATATATTTAAACAGTCTTTAAGAAACTTAAGAAACACTTAGGCTGACAGTCCTACTGTTTAAATAGACATGGTTTTTGCCATAATTTTTCCAACTTGAAAATATTTTAAGTATATTACACAAACGTGAATCTCTATCTTGCAACAGATCCATGATGCCCTTAGCTGATTCTATTAGCCAGTCAGATTGACTGCCCAACTGTTCAGAGCATCAGATGGACTGATGGTTAGGAACTCTTGGTTGGTAAAAATTAGAAAGTTCTATAAATTTCTGTTGCATGTTGTTTCTCAAAGCAGTGTTCAATTGTTTAAATGCTAATCATCAACAACAGTATTAAAAACAGACCTGCATGTAGTTGAAATTAGGTGTCTATGGTTAAACCTGTTGGTCACAAGACTTGAAAAAATTTGAAGGAATATAATTATCTGTTTGATTCACAAAATGAAGGAGATGATTGTGGGGGAACAGGATCACAGGGTTATGACATTTGACTCCTTGGACTCTCCAGGGGAGCTGATTGTCACAACACACCCTAAACAGGGACAAGGTACCAGAAGGAGGTGTGTCTTAGTTGGTCATGAACCCTGCACCATTGCTTTAGTTTATCCCAGGGGTGGACTGGAAGCAAAAATCTGCCCTGGCATTTTGGCCCAGACCGGCCCAGCAAAAGATCACAAATACCACCTGTCCTTGCGCTCCCCTGAATATGTATACCAACTCCTACTCCTTAAAACTACCAACGCCATGTAATGAATATGCAAGAATCAGTGAGAATTGACACAATAAATACTGTATTTCAGAAAGGTGATGTTGAATAAATTGTAAACTTAACCAATCAAAAAACTTGCCTTGCCTTGGTGAAAGGTTGATCAGGGATTGATAAAAGTAGCAGTTTATAAACTGACATGAGAAAGGATGATCTGATGAGTACTGTTTTCCAAACAAAATGGTGATGAATATATTTTAAAATCAGAAAAGTATAGGCTAAAGGCAAACTTGAAATTGACACAGGTGATTTAAAACAATTAATACCAAGGAGTTAAGCTCTTCCCTGAGACAGGCAGTTAAACTTAGGGTTTTCATGGAAATCGCGTTGAACATATTATTTAGAACAGGGGTGTCAGTGCACTCTTTGCAGAAGCAGAACGTTCATGCATGGCGGGTCATCTCTACACAAAAAACAATATATTTTCATAAGCCAAATATAATAGCAAACTTGAGTTTGACACCTGTGATTTACAACAATTAGGTGTAATACCATAAAGGTATAGTCTATATTTTCTGAGACAGGCAGTTGGGCCTGGAGTTTTGATGAGGATCACTTTGCATAATTGTTATTTAGAATAGTTTCATGAACACAAAAACATGAACAATGGTGTGTTGATAAAATTATTCTAAATAACATTTATTCACAAAAACCCAAAGGTCAAACTGCCTGTGCTAGGTTATTCCCTGTCAGACAGTTAGGAGTGTGAGTTTTCATGAAGATCCCTTTGAACAATTGTTATTAAGAATATTTTGATTAACAGAAAAGCTCTAGTATATACTAGATTCAAGTTTCCTCAACAACTGTCGGGGCAGACAGAATGTAGCTGATGTCAAGCCATTATGGCAAGACCTGTGCGCATGTGCATCAACCCTGAAAGCAAGGGTAAGCCCATCCTGTTTCGTAGGTCATCTTTCAGCAGTGTGACGTGAGAAAATGCTCTGTCAAATGGAGCGTTGGATATGGGTAGGGTGAGCAATTTTATAGCACCAGAAGTGAAATCCTGGAAACAGTGGTTTACTCCAGCACCTTTAAATTATTCCACATCAAGCCAAAATGTGTCACTGGTCAGTTTGGTTTGAAAAACCTGTGGAGGCAGCATTAGTGTGTTTGAGGTGCGGGCGGCGCCAGCATGTGTGTTGTGAGCCGAAGGTATTTGGAGTGTCTCTTGTGAGTTTAGGGGGCACGTCAGCCAGAGCTGTAGTGGGTGTGTGTGTGAGTGATTGAGTGAGACTGCTGCCTGCTGAACAGAGGGTCGCAGAAAGAAGGATCTGATGTGCCGGTGTTTCAGCTACAAAAACCCGCCAAACTGATCCTAAACCTGCCCAATTTCTATCCACCCACCCAAACCCTTTTTTGCCCACAAAACAGGTTGCATAACCACCAAATTGGGCGGGAAACCACCAAATCTGGCAACCCTGCAGGCCGAAATCCCAAAGAGAGTGCTGTTTAATGGTATGATTGGGCCAGTTCAGTGTCAATTAAGAAAACAACCAATGCATGCGCAGTTCTAGCAGGGGGGCAAACACTTTCGCCTGGCAACACTACGTTATGTCGGCAACACAAACTCTGATTTGTCCTTTCAGAATAATAGCGCTCGTAATTCATTACAATAATCATTGTAAATTCATTGCATATATACTGGGTCTATGTCCTTGTGTTGCTAAAATTTGTCTCTATTTGACTCTAGTGAATGGTTTTCAAATGTAATCGTGTTTTCACATGAGACACTGACGATATGTTCAATCAATTTCTGTGAACAATGTATTTGTTACTGTTTCAATGAAATGTTGTAATTGAAAACATGTTAAAACATTTTGGCAATCATATACTCTTGTTTCATTACACACAATACATTTGCATTTGGTTACAATTCACTAGCTTTGGAATGACAAGCGCTATTATTCTGAAAGGACAAATCAGAGTTTGTGTTGCCAACAAAACATAGTGTTGCCAGGCAAACGTGTTTGCCCCCCTGCTAGAACCGTGCCTGAACCAATGGGCCACTGAGCTACAAGTAAATGGGCTGGACTGTCAGAAAAACAAAATGCTTGTCTATATGTGATATTTTTGACGAAAGTGTTTTGGGCCAGCATCCCAGTGTCAATTTTAAAAACAATGGGCCGCGGATCTAGGCCTTATCGGCCGGTTCATGGGACGGACAAAAAAAAAATATATAGCCTATATCTATATATAAGTTGGCGGTTGGGTATAATTACTTGCCCGGACATAATTACGCATGACTACATTCACCTGTTCTTGTCTCTCCAGCAATTATCATTCACCTATTATCAGTGTTGGGGAGTAGTTAACTACAAGTAGCGACGCTACTAACTTAACTACATTTTTCAGTAGCTTGGCAGTAGCTCAGTTGCTTTTAAGCAAAGTAGCTTTTCCAGTAGTAGCTAACTACTTTTTGCAGCAAGTAGCTGTGTAGCGTGAGCAAAAGCTACATTGTGTTTGTCGAGCCTGTCATGAATGAAGCAGTGCAGCATCTTCTTATTAGATTACAAACAAAATGTGTGCATTATCGCCACCTGTTGTTTAATCACGCGTCTTGCGGCTTACGGTTCACTGACGTATAGAAGTGGGTTGATCATTTAAGTTTGACATACCCATGCTATATTATTCATGCTGGAGCAAGACATGGCAGCAGAATCGGAGGATGGAGAAACAACTAATTACCCATGGCCTTTTGTCCTAGTTCATGTCTCTCAAGGAAACGACAAGTAAAGCCTGACTGTCTGAGATATTTAAGCATTGTGTGTAATATAACAATATTGTATTGCATTGTTTTAAAAAAAATGTATACATTCCTCAGACACTTATTCAGTTATTTATAATATACATAATTAAATTTTTTTTTTAAGTAGTTTCAATGTAGCTAGCTACTTTTTGATAGTAACTTGTAGTGTAGCTAACTACTTTTCAAAAAGGGTAGCTTGAATGTAGTTTAACTACAATAAGTTAGAACTAGCTTGTACCTTGTTAAACTACAGTTTCAGAGTAGCTTCCCCAACACTGCCTATTATCTCATCTGTGACCAATTTGTACTGTTAAGTAATGTATTTAAGTCTTGGTGTTTCACATGTGTATGTGGTTGTCAGTATTCGTGATTATTGTAGATCAGTACTATTGCTGTTTTTCCCCTTGTGGCCATTTTGATTTCCAATTTATTTTCTTATCTCCTTCACGCCTGTCTCCCTTACTACACATTACGCATGGAACATCATTACACCTGGACCACTGGTAGCAAAACAGTCCCAAAGCATCAGTGACCCTCCACCATATTTTTACTGGTGCTTAAAACAAGTTCTTATCCTTGGCAGTCATCTAATATGCAACACACAATTCCTTTTTTAACTCCTAATGTTGACAATCCTAATTTCAATTCCACAAATTTATTTACGTTAAAATAACTTGATCTTGTGTCCGAGTTGGTGTAGCGGTCTAAGCTCCGGACTCCAGTCTAGACATGCCCCCTTCAGTCTAGACATGCCCCCAGTTCAAGCCCCAGCTTGGCTTACTGTTCCTGCCCTTACTTTCTGTCTCCCCCATCTATCTCCCTGGCTTCTGTTATCCTGTCAAAAAAATAATAATGCATCCTCCCAAAAAAATTGAAAATAAATAAATAACTTAATCTGATGTTAACCTAAAACACAATACAGATTTAAATTGATTTACCATTTTATTTCAAGTCAATGCAACTGGGTAAAAAATGTCTGTGAGGTAGCATACGATGAGTTTTCGAAAGAGCCCATCTTACGGGACACACCCACACCCGTCATCATGAGACATGACAATGTAAATAGAACCAGTATGGAAATTATAATTCAAATTATGCAAACAATACTTTTTCGTTTTTGACAACTTTCGCAATCTAAATTTGCCCTATGACTTCACTGCTTACAAAACTACATGGCTATTTCCTACTTAACTGAACTACTCATTGTAGGAGTGGCAGAGTTAGAGGGTGTTAGTCTGTTTTATACGGGAGCAATGATCAGCAGACCTGACCTCAGCTGGCAGGAGGCACTGAGCGCTGTGTGTGTCTGGGTATGTGTACTTGTTTACACAAAGTGCCCTCCAGAATGACTACACCTCTTAATAAAAAAATCTAAGAAAAATCTAATCACAAATCTAATCTTTTAAGATGCATTCTGGGTTTTCTGGTAACAGGTTGTATAAAACTGGTGCTGTCAAGCAAAAACTGGTGCCTGAAACCTACTATGGAGTTTTTTTAAATTTGTGCCATGAACATTTGCTTTTAAACTTGTAATTTCAAAACTGATTGTGCTTGTATCTGAAATTATATACATTATAGTGTTAGGTGGCCAGCCAGGAATTATTGTTTCAATCTTTTTGTTAAATCACTTCGGGTAGAGACCAATGAGGCATGGTCTGACAATTGGACATGACCAGTTGAGATAAAAGAGAAATAGGTGTACAAATTCACCCAGAATGTAAAAACAATCACTGGGCCATATAGAGACACTCATGCCAAACTCTAATAGTCTTCTAATAGAAGGGCGGCAGTGGCTCAGTGGGTCAAGTAGGTTGTCTAGCAACCGGAAGGTTAGTGGTTTGATGCCCGGGTCCTCCAGACCAAGTGTTGATGAGCAAGATACCTAACCCCAGCTGTCCATGAGCAAGATACCTAACACCAGCTGCTCATGACGAGCTGGCTAGCACCTTGCACGGCTGACACCGCCGTTGGTGTATGAATGTTTGAATGAATGGGTGAATGTGAGGCAGTTTAAAATGCTTTGGTGGCCATTGTTGGTCAGAAAAATGTGCTATATAAATGCAGTCCATTTGTCATTTCTATGTACATCAAGGAATCAAATGGACCTGTTGTAAAACTGCCTAGAAAACCAACTCTGAGAAATTTGTGCCCAACACAAAAGATATTGAGGTAAAACAAAATATTAGACAACAAGAAAAAAATACGTAGGAAGATATACAATTCTTTATAAAAACACAAAGACCAATATTTGGCATGTACAGATCACAATTGGTATAGCATTTTAAATTCACATTTACAGTATTAACATATTGTCAAGCTGCCTATTATTACTGATGTAAAATTATTTTTGCGTAGCAAAAAATCTGCTGTTCCAGTAGCTGTCCAAAGAAAATGTCATTTTTAAATGTTCATATGTCTAAGGACATCACACCTGCCAATAATAATTCTACTTCAAAATATATGTTTAATGACCAATATACACAGACAATTGTGTGGTTAGGTTATGTCACATTATTCAACACAGAGAAGCTTCTTTTTAACAAAGTAAAAAAAAAAACATCTTAAAGATGTCACTGATATTGCAAGAAGTTTAAGGACATTTATTCAAATTTGGAAATAATGGACAAGATGCTAAGAAAACAACACATAAAAACAGGAATCCAACCACTCAATAACAGCAGGATATGGCCTGTTCTGTGCTATTTTTCCTGTCCTCTGTCTCTCCACTGGACTCTAGAGCAGGGAAGATAGCCAACAATCACCTTGGCTGGACCTACTTGCCAAAGACACTGGCTCCTGGGGCTTTAGGCTTCTCCAATGCCGTCTCTCCTCCAGACCTCACCCCACTGAACACAGAGGGAGCCACCTTCCCCATTCGCTCTGTGAACATGGAGACAAGGCCTTGAGCAATGTGCAATCACTGCTTCAAAACACCCACTCAGTCAATGTCCTGGCCAGCTGAAACCTTGACTGATCTCATTTTATCATGGACTTTCTTCCCTAAATGCTCTATTTACTAGAATTTACAACTGATCAGTAGCTCAAGTTGAATACAGCCATTGGACCATTACATGAAATTTGTTTTATACATTAAAATAATTGCAAAGCTAGTTTAGGCAGGAATGGAAAGCTACAGTAGTGTCATTGTGTAAAACAGCTGGGAGTGCTTCAGGTCTTACCACACTCCACCATGACCTCATAGGTTTTACTTTTGGGCTCTCCCTTCAGACCCAGTTTACTGCGGGCTCCTTTCAGGTCTTCCTCCTTCATCACAGGACGCTTCTTCGTCTTTACTTGGCCGGGCTAAAGAGGTCCAGAGAGCATGGACCAATCAATGGCAGTGGACCAGAAAGAATGGACCAATCAATTTCAAAGGGCAGAATCTCCCACATTTCTGGATTTGCCATATTCTGACCACCTTCGAATAAGGAAGGTGGTCATTAAAAACCTTCCAATTTTAATGTTAAAAATTGCACATGGCTAAAAAAGACTCCTCATATATTTGTTAGATAGCCCTACATATTTACTTGCTCTACCAAATCCTCTGGCACTTGATTGATATTTGCTCTAAAGGTCAGAAAAAGTCCAGCCGTTATGGTCCTGTCCTTTGCAACAGCCGGCCGAAGGATCTAAGGCCCCCATGCAATAGACATTTGGAAGCATTAAAACATCACTTTTGTCATGCTTTTAGAAGCCCCATATAATGTAGCCCTATTTCTTTGTCTAGTGTGTATATTTCACTTCTTTACCAAGCACTTCGAAATGCATTTTAATAACAAATACTATTTGATAGATAACACTGAACAATGTATTTGAATCATTAAGCCCAACAGGATGTATTCTTACCTCAGTCATGGTGTGAGTATGTCAAGCGAAGTTTTCCAAGTCAGTTAGCGGTGTGTGTGGACTGCTGTTCTCTGCAGTTATATATCCATTATATTTAGACCGGTACATGACCAGGGGGCTGTTCTCTTGTTATTCACCCGGGAAGTGAGTCAGTTGTGGCCCCCCACCCTCCGTCCCTTTCCGTCTGTTGTCAGTGTTTATTATTAGACCTGATGTGAGGACTGCTCAGCTGAAATTAGTCTTCTCTCCTTTACAATGTGGTTTCAATGGACAGCTGAGTGAGTGAGACATAACACATGGCTCTTCCCCCATCCCCCAAAAACAATTCAGATTTCAAGCAACCAGCTTGAAACCAGGCTGGTGACAGAGGTTAGGCGTCATCGCTCTATCCACTGCAGCTGATTCCCAAACATTGAAGAATATTTTTTGGGAATCACTGAATGTTATTTTTTTCAAAAGACTTAAATAAGGGGGCCAGCCTGATTATCACAACAAAGGCCTGCTGTACATTTCATGCCAGCATCAAGCATTTCTGCTTGAACTGTTATTAATGGCAGGCAGGTAAGTAGTAAACAAGTGTGGTTGAGAACCAGACTTGGGTGTCAATAATAATGGTCTGAGTCAGTTTGAATGCTTCGAAAAACAGTGTGTCAATAGTGTAGTGTCTATATGTGGGTACTGAGCACTTACTCTTTGAATGTGTCTGCTCTATAAGGAGGAATGGGTCCTTAGTGCTGTACATGACTACTGCACCTGCTATAAACATTTAGTGAGGGCCCACTGTCTCTGTGAAAATGTGCTCCCTGGTGGCAGTGGAATGGAATTTTCTTTATTTTTGGTTTTCGGTCAAATCGCCTTTTGAACGAGATTGATTGGGGCACTAATATGGTAGCATCAAAATTGCTACTTTTAAAACACTAAGAAGGCTCAACACAACATTCTAATTTACTCTAAGTATCACCAGGGGCTGTACACATGAACTTGAGCAATGAGAATATGTTTGTGTACACAAAGTTTACAAAAAAAGGTTTTGTACAACTCACCTTAGCAGTTTACGTTTCTGGTGGCTCCCATTTTGCCAGTCAAACAGTGTAACCCTCTGGCGTTATACTGGATTCACACCAGGCACGGCAAAAAAAATCACTGTACGGCATCGTAATGCAGACACACTTGTCAAATACAATTGTCCTTTTCCAGCAAGGCGACTACAAGGAGCTTTATCAGTTTAGTATTCAGTGACTATACGAAAACTGTCTACTGAGCTGTCAAAGCTTTTCCTGCAATCCCAAAAACCCATAGGTGAAAGTGACATATTAGCTCTTCCTCTGTGGTACATCAACTTCCGGTTCTGGTGTCGTATGGCAAAGCATTGCACAAATTGGATTATTTCAACCCTTGCAACACAGCCGCCACACCGCATCCACATTTTGCCAATCCGGTAGATTTGCAGCAGTGTTGCGCATTGCTTCCTATTTAAATGAATAGAGTTCCGCCGCAATGCAACCAGTTTGCCGGATCTGGTGTAAATCCAGCTTTAGGCCGGATGTTCACTGAACACGTCAGATTTTAGTGCACGTTAATTGCTCCATTGACAATGAATGACTTCCGGCGCAATAAACGCATTCGACGGGTTCAGTGGACATCCCGGCTAACATATTGCGCAACTATGCAACTACCCAGAACGCAGGTGTTTATGCTTGTTGCAGAGCCCTGAAAATGGAGAGAATGGTCTTTGCGGTCTCGTCAAGTTTTTTTTTACACAACTGCAGACAGCTATAGACACAAACGCAAAAAATGCTGATTGGAGACAAATATGAATGTTAGTAGGATTGCCTACTCAGTGTTCGCTCTAGAAAGTACAAATCCCATCCAAAGAGCTAAATCTCTTGAATGAGATGGTGAAACTCCCCTACTTGTTTAAGTGATCTCACCATTCCTGCATCCAAATAGACCTGCGTTAAGGCGGGTCTGTCAAAGTTGTACAGCGCGATGAAAATAACTTTCCTCAAAACTGGTCTCAAATAGTAATTTTAAAGGGAGAGAATGTTAGTACAACAATACTTTGATGAACTTGAGCGAGGGCAAGCACTCTATTTCACCAGAGTTATTACAATACATTTTCAGAAACATGCTACTATTGCTGATAAATTATTTGAACACTAGAAAAATTTGAAACAAAAGTTAACTATTTTCCCATTTTGCGCCATTCCAGTTCTGTAAATGACTTGATGCATACATTCCATATATCCAACGTGCAACACACTGAGCGCTCTCTGCAACTGCTTCTGCAATGCAAAGCAGCAAGGCAAACGGAGCGTTCCATAAGGCTGGATGTCCACTGAATACGTTGAATGCGTTGCATTGCGCCAGAAGTCATTCATTGTCAATGGAGAGATCCGCAAAGATCCGTTTTCCTTGCGAGCTTGCAAAGCGGTGCGCTCTGTGTGTCGCATACGTTTAAATTATTCAACTTGTGCGTTGCGACCCTGTGCCGTTGTACAACCGGAAATTGAAGTTCCCACTGGAACGAGTAGCAGAACACGAGAGTAACGGTCTTGCCTTGCTGAAGTAATTGTGCTTCAAGTCCGCACTGTGCGGATGCATATATCCGATAAAAAGTGCACTTAAATAACGTGTTCAGTGGACATCCGGCCTAACGCCCTGGTCAGACCAATTGCGGCAAAGCATCACAGATGCTTAAACTTTTACGCAGCCACACAACAACATTTTGGCATGCATTCTCTCTGCTTTGTAATAAAACACTCCCCTTTTCCAAGTTACAGTAGGTGTGTAGGTGTGTCCGAATCATGCAAATTGAAGCATCAGTTAGATATTTCGAACGGATGCATCTCTCAAAATGCACCGAAACTGCTTGTGCAATGCAAGTGATGCAACCAAATGTAGCGCTCTATTGAAAATGAATGCATTTCTGCCGTACCAAACAGCACTGCCACAATTGGTCTGACCAGGGCGTTAGAAAATAATGAACCTCCGCTGTATCCCAACGCTATTACGTGGCAAGTGTGATCGGCGCGTAACGGTCTCCTCTGGAAATGACTATACTTCTGTTGTTACGCATATGCAACGAGGGATTCTGTGTGACTTGGGCGTCGGCTCGTACAATGCAATTGTTTATATTCAACAAAACAAAGTTCTCTGTTCGGAGAAATGCATTTTAAAACCTTGTTTCAGTTGTTTTACAAACTTTATTGAAAAAGCCAATATTACAGTATCACTGGCGAATTACTGTTCGTCAGTACTTTAATGAAGTTATTCTAGCAAGGTACTAACATGCCGATCACACCTACAGCATAATTGCACAATTCCAGAAAGCATGCGTTTCCGACGCTTGTTGCAGAGCCCTGAAAATATAGAGAATGATCTTTACGGTCTCGCCAAATGTGTGTCGTTTTTTACACAACTGCAGACAGCTATATAGACATAAATGCAAAAAGTGCTGCTTGGAGACAAGTATTAATTACAGTGGGATTGCCAGGTCAGGGTTTGTTTTAAAAAGTATCCTATGAACACCCCTTCAAAGAGGCGAAGATCTTGAATGATATGGTGGAACTCTCCTACTTATTTTCGTGATCTTAACCATTTCTGGACCCAAATACACCTGCACTTTAGGCGGGTCTGTCCAAGCTTTACAGCGCTGAAAACAACTTTCCTCAAAACTAGTCTATAATAGTAGAGGGAGAGGATATATACTGTCAGTTTTTTTGAGGAAGATGACGTAAGCACATCAATACTGTGATGACCTTGAACGAGGGCTAGCACTCCATTTCACCAGAGTTATTAAAAATACTTTCTCGGAAACATGCTACTATTGCTGATAAATTAATTTGAACAGAACTATTTTTATTTTAGTATCTATGAAATAATACAACATAGTCAGTAGAAAATATTTTAAACAAATGTGAACTATTTTGTCATTGCTCCCACTTGCGCCATTCCAGTTCTGTAAACGACTTGACACAAACATTCGATCAACCCAACGTATGCAACACACTGAGTGCTCTGCAACTGCTTCTGCAATGCTATGCTGCAATACAAGCATATCGTTCCTTTAGAAATGAATGAACTTCTGGTGTATCCCAATGCTATTACGTGGCAGGTGTGATTGGCGCGTAAAAGCTGTCATTGTTGAGCTGAAAGCAAACAGAAGTGCTTCAAACTGTCCAGCGGTTTACCAAAACCTAGAGTCACTTATACTTTTGTACAAGCCCAGAAATATCCTAATGAAACTGCTGATCATCAACACCATGGTCATCACAGAGATTTACATGGTTCATTCCTACTTTCTGTATTCAGGGGCATCAAGACAGACTCATACATCCAATCTGACCCGGAGGTCTGGATATCCATCACATCTGAGCCAAACTAACTGAATGATGCTAGGCTGAAGGTCCTGGTCACAGGGTGAACACTCAGAAACACAGTACATTCATACAATGTTGAACACAATGAATAACACAAAAGAAATACAAAAATAACAAAAATAATCCAGTGGTAAGTGTTAATTGTGCAAGAACTGATAGTTTGTCATTTGGTTTGCGGACGTACAGACCCAGTAGCTAGTTTCTCACAATGAAGAAGGTTCTGGGTAATCATGATTTTGGTCAAAACATACTGTTTAAAAAACAAACACAGGACACCCCAAATAGAAGGAAGGCATACAGTAGGTAATGAGTGTTTCCAGGTAAGTCATACACACATACAAAATGACAGGGTTTGAGGAAGACAGTCCACAGGATGGGCTGTGTTAATCTCTCTCAGACACGACCGCGGCGCCAGGTTGAGACACAGTCAAGCTGCACTATCCTGACATGTCCATCCTCAATGCAGTCACCAGTATAAACATGCTTAATATCAATTTATATACGGTTCGGATAATGTTGAGGTTTGAGGGATAATCGTTTGTTATTATAAACCACTGCAAGGTTACTGAGCAGAGCATCTGTTGGGCCACAAACCTACAAATGAACAAACAGACACATCCAATGGTTCTAAAAGGTAACTGCAGTCTGTCTGGCGGAAGAGACAGACACGATACCGTCAATATATGGGATCTACATAAGGAATACAATCAATTTTAGTCAGAATTATTAAAGGTATTAAAATGTTAAAATGACAGAGGTTAATGTAAAGGCAAGGGCAACGCTGAGCGAGATCTGTGGTGTCTGGTCTCTTCCACCTCAGCCAACAGGGGTCGCCTGCTGAACCGGAGAGAAAGCAACAACCAATAACACCTGATGCACTTCATCTGATCCCGGGTCTCTGAATTGAAGAACCACAGCGTAGGCATTGTAGCTGGTCTCACAACATTGCGGACATCTATGGCGATATCTTAACACAGCTGCGGTTTGTGGCTGCAGCTAAAATGTTTCCAAGTAGGTCAATTCCCCGTGTAGAAGTTGCAGGGGTCTCGCATGAAGGAGATAAAATGAACAGGCTCTGACAGGCAGTCCTCCAGGTTTCCTCTTCACACAGAGGCAGCCTACTCCCTCCACCAGAAGACTAATAGACAGCTGCTGTTAGAAGAATCTCCAAATGTCACCAGCATACTCCAGGCAAGGAAGCAGGGCATTAAGGGGGAGAGTTCAATTGGGATGAGGTAATCTAGAGTGGGCTCGACCAGGTCAGCCTAGTAGTCCAGGTCAAACAGGAAGACCCATTCGATGCTTCTTCTTCTTGACCGTCTTTAGGCCAGTGAGACGTCGCACATCGTCCTCATCCGAGTCATCCATCTCATCATCAGCTGAGAAGAGCATCTGAAAGGCCATGAGAGAAAGAAGGTGTAAACAAACAAGCACAATATTGGGCTTCAAATTTCTCTACTCAATAAAAAGCTATTCAACAAAGTGATGATTAGAAATCTATTATATAAACAACTACAAATCGTCCTCATTAACTGAGCACCACACACCCTGAACACCCCATATTCTGATAAAGTCTACCATTTCCCATCAGTTTGTAAAATGCATTCTCATCCCTCAGTCTTGCTGTCAGCATTTACACAAACATGCCAGTGCATTCAGATCCCTGTCCTTTCATGAAATTATATTGCCAGTTCAGCTGCCTGTGACACAAATTAATATAACAAAAAACAACTGGATACCAGGTTGAACGGCAGGTGTTGAACTGTTGGACAATGTTGAAACAGGTGCTAGTGTTTCAGAACAAAACGGAACACTAGGAACCAGGTACACCATTGTACTAATGTTACTGCTGTACTATTTACTATATACAGAATAATATGATCTATAATAGGATCCAGGTGAACCACTGCACTACTGGTGTACAATGTACTATAAACAGTATAACATGATACATACTACACTGCTCAAAAAAATTAACACTCAAATCACACTGAGTCTCGATTACCGAAAAATTAAAGTTCAAAATCTTTACTGTACATTGTGTAATTGGGTGAGAACAAAATGATGACACAACAGTCAACTGAAACCAAAATCACCAACCGATTGAGGGCTGGATTCAAACTCACACTGAAAATCAAAGTAAATAATTGAAATCACAAGCTTTTCTAATTTGCGCCAATTTCATCACAGCAACTCATAATGTGCCTGTATACAATCCTGACAATGTATGGACATGCTCCTGATGAGACAGTTGCTGGTATCCTGGGTGAGCTCCTCCCAGACCTGGATCAGGGCATCAGTGAGCTCCTGGACAGTCTGTTGCCCTACTTGGCAGCATCATATGCACCAATACATAATGTCACAAAGGTTCTCAAATTGGAGTCAGGTCTGGGGAACATGAAGGCCAGTCAATGGCAGGCCTTCATCATCTATGAACTGCCTACACACTCTGGCCACATGAGGTTGGGAATTGTCCTGCACCAGGAGGAACCCAGGGCAAACTGCACCAGCATAAGGTCTGACAATGAGTCTAGGTTTTCATCCCGGTACGTAACAGCAGCCATAGTACCGGTGGCTGGCAAGCTGAGGTGTGTATGACCCTCCAAGGATGTGTCCCCAGACCACCACTGACCCACCACCAAACCAGTCATGCTGGATGATGTTGCAGTTTTTATTACTTATAAGCATTCAAATATTTACTCAGTATTGTTTTATTAATCAATAATCCTACATAGATTAAGAAAGCAGATGGTGCGGGGCGTGAGGACACTTGGTCGGGGAGTGAGGACACTTGGTCGGGGAGTGAGGACACTTGGTCGGGGAGTGAGGACACTTGGTCGGAGAGTGAGGACACTTGGTCGGAGAGTGAGGACACTTGGTCGGAGAGTGAGGACACTTGGTCGGAGAGTGAGGACACTTGGTCGGAGAGTGAGGACACTTGGTCGGAGAGTGAGGACACTTGGTCGGAGAGTGAGGACACTTGGTCGGAGAGTGAGGACACTTGGTCTTTCCTCCCTAAGAGACGCTTGTTCTCATAGAACAAACAATGAACCAGTCATCAACTAATCATGACCATGATATCCAGCGGCTATAGTGTGTCCGACAAATAAGAGCGACCTCATAAATGTTGTATAAGTAAATGACCACACAGTATTTTATGTATGATGCAGTCATATTCTAGCTGGCTAAAACAAGATAAAGTAATGCCAGTTTTTCTGTCAATAATAACCCAATGTCATCCATATTAATATTGGCATTGATTTCTAACCTGCATACTTTCATGTACTTGTGATCATTTTCTATAAACCTTATGACCTACAGACTTGGTCTGGAGTGCTCTCTGCTTCCTAGTGTTTAACTTATCTGTGAACCTACAGGAAGTTGGTATTAATAAATTAAACAGCAGCACAGTGTTCATCACAGTGTCTCCAGATTCTTAAACGTCGGTCACATGTGCTCGGTGTGAAACTGCTTACTTCTGTGAAGAGAACGGGCGCCAATGTTTGACCTGCCAATTCTGGTGTTCTCTGGTGAATGGTGACACAGCTGCACAGTGCTATGAGCACAGGTCCCACTTGAGGACGCTTGTCCCTCATGTCACCCTTATGGAGTCTGTTTTTGACAGTTTGGTCAGAAACATGCACACCAGTAGCCTGCTGGAGGTCCTATTGTAGGGCTCAGGCAGTGCTTCTCCTGCTCCTCCTCGCAAAAAAAGAGAAGATACCAGTCCTGCTGCCAGGTTGTTGCCCTTCTACAGCCCTGTCCAGGTCTCCTCATGTAACGACCCCTCTCCTGGTATCTCCTCCATGCTCTTGAGATTGTACTGAAAGACGTAGCAAACCTTCTTGCAAAGGCTCTAATGTATGTGACATCCTGGAGGAGCTGGACTACCTTTGCAATCAGAATGGGCTGCCAGTAGTGACAAGGACACTAGCAAAACACAAAACTGAAGAAGAATCAATCAGGAAGGATAAGGAAAGCGCAATTGTCTGTGGCCACCACGTGCAAAACCATCCCCTTTTTGGGGGTTGTCTTGCTGTTACCTCTCCAGTGCACCGGTTGTCATTTTCATTTGCACCAAAACAGGTGATATTGATTTACAATCACTTGTTTCCTAACTGGAAAGATTCTAACTGTGAAGTTTAATTGACTTGGTGTTATACTGTCATGACTGTGTGTTCCCTTAATTTTTTTGAGCAGTGTAGATAATATTATATGGTATATAGTCCATAGTACTTTAGCAACATTAGTACAGTGGTGCACCTGGAACCTATTATACAACCGCTATTCCGAAAATGTTTGAAAGAAAAAATATATCTGATGTTTTACCTAATCAACTGCATAGTTTTCAAAGTCAAAGTCAAAGTCAAAGTTGTTTATTTATCATATGCATCGGATAACATACATCATCCTATGCAGAGAAATTTCTTTTGACATGGCACGGCGATTCTATGCAGTGGGCTTATAAACAAGAATTTACAACAATCAAGAATTTTAAAATAATAATGACAATAGTAATAATAATGATAATGATAAAACACTATG
>JACXGM010019301.1:0-18474 GCA_016801145.1 Umbra pygmaea
AGCATGTTATATTTACCAATGCCTAATTTCATCGTGCTTAAATAATATTTAAAATATGTGTTGCCACGGCAGTTAAATAAATGACAGTTTCGACTTACGTTAGCAGTTAGTTTAATTACTAATGTTAACTAGCATTTGAATTAGCAATAATTAGCCTGTGCCTATCTCCTATCTATTGGGTATGAATTAATGTCACCCGCTCTTGAATGTCATGGCGTTATATTTTAAAATACAAAAATACTATGCAAAATTACAAAAATAATCAGAA
Source organism: Umbra pygmaea (assembly GCA_016801145.1). Taxonomy (NCBI): domain Eukaryota; kingdom Metazoa; phylum Chordata; class Actinopteri; order Esociformes; family Umbridae; genus Umbra; species Umbra pygmaea. The sequence continues at coordinate 269 of JACXGM010019301.1, forward strand.
TACTTACCAAAGGTTGCTACTATGGTCTCAAGTCTCTACATGAGCAAGATTCGGGAATGCTGTCTATGCAAATGGGAGCAGATTCGTCAGGCGCGTCTAACGTAAAAATTACCGCTTTCAGAGACGTTGCTCACATCACATCTACGTCACCACGCTCAGCTGAGGCTGTGCAGTATGCTCGGCTATCATTTTAAAAAGTTGTTCAATTGGGCTTCAAGCGCTCTCCGTTGAAATGAATGAGATCGTTCCATCCTGTTATTAATACATCCATGGTTTTGACACAGTAAAAATTTCGCAACTCGCAACTTGGGTTTTGTAACTCCAGTGTTGCACAAAACATTTGCAGACATTCACAAAATATTTCTACAGATGCAAAACTTTTTTACACATTCACAAAATATTTCTACAGATGCAAAACTTTTTTACACATTCACAAGATATTTCTACAGATGCAAAACTTTTTTATACATTCACAAAATATTTCTACAGATGCAAAACTTTTTTACACATTCACAAAATATTTCTACAGATGCAAAACTTTTTTACACATTCACAAAATATTTCTACAGATGCAAAACATTTTTGCACATTCACAAAATATTTCTACAGATGCAAAACGTTTTTACACATTTACAAAATATTTCCACAGATGCAAAACTTTTTTACACATTCACAAAATATTTCTACTATAAATATTATTGGCCCTTATTTGATCCTATATGCTTATGCACCACCAACACCTTGCTTAGACCGGCCGGTCCCTCCAAACTGGATGACTGAGCCATAAGGACATTGATCAGGGAAGCTGCCAAGAGGCCAATGGCAACTTTCAAGGATTAATGCTGGATTCACACCAGGCACGGCAGAAAATCACTGTACTTCACGCAGACACGTACAACGTAATCAATATTCCGCATCTTCAAGATGGAGGACAGTGTTGCAAGGTGACTGGCAGGAGCCATTTCAGTTTAGTATTAATTGACAATAGTTTGTGTGATTAAAACTAGCTACTGAGCTGTCAAAGCATTTCTTGCAATCCCGTAACCCCATAGGTGAAAGTGACATATTAGCTCTTCCTCGGCGGTACATCAACTTCTGGTTCTGGTGCCATATGGCAAAGCAGTGCACAAGTTGGATAATTTCATCTCTTGCGATACACCCACCGCATCCACATTTTGCCGGATCTGGTAGATTTGCTGCAGCGGTGCGGATTGCTTTCTATTTAAATGAATGGACTTCCATCGGAATGCAACCAGTTTGCAGTGCCTGGTGTGATTTTAGCATTACAAGTTCTTATAGCTGAGATTGGTCAGTCTTTGCATTTGAAAAAATTCTCAAAAGCTTTACACAAAGCTGGCCGGTATGGCAGGGTGGTAAGAAAGAAACCTCTTTTGAAAAGGGCCACACAGAGTCTTGTTTGCGCTTTGCAAAAAAACACTTGGAAGAATCTAATGCCGTATCACAGAAAAAAATCTAGATTTAACTTTTTGGACTAAACTGCAAGCATTATGTTTGGCAAATCCCAAACACAGCACACAAACCAAAACACGCCATACCTAATGTGAAGCATGTTGGTTGCTCTTCAGTGGGGACTAGGTAATTGGTCAGGATTGAAGAGGAAAAGGATGCTGCAAAGTATGCCCAAATTCTTTAGGAAAACCTGGGCCCTCTGCTGGGAAGGTGGTTCACCTTCCAATACGACAACAACCCTAAACATACTGCCAAAAATAAGATGCAGTGGCTTAAGGATACGAAGGGGAATGTCCTTGAGTGGCCATTTTAGAGCCCTGACCGAAATCCAATTAAAAAGCCCATGTGGATGGGCTTGAAGACAGCAGTTATTTGCCGCTCACCAAGAAATTTGACTTGAACACGAACAAAAGAAGAAGTATAGGCAAATATTCTGCAATCTAGGATCACATTTACAAAACAATTTCCATACTGTTTGTATTTACATTGTCATGTCTCAAGACGGCAGTCACGCATTTGTGGGTGGGTCATTCAAGACGTCTTGAGCTGGGTGCGCTCAGAAACCATCCCAGCCCATTGACCTACATGCAGTGGTGTAGTCATAGTCAACATGATACGCAGGTACACGCATTTCCGTTCTTTCAGCAACACTATATTAATCTAGCAACTAGAGCTTTTGTGTATATGTGTATATATGTATATGTGTGTGTATACAGTCGTATGCAAACATTTAGGCACCCCTGAAAATTTCCATGATTTCCATTTATAAATTATTGGTTGTTAGGATCAGCAATTTTCATTTTGGTCTATCAAATAACTGTATTTTCAAATAACTACCAATATTTTGGTAGTGAAATTATGTACGTTGGATTAACAAAAAATTTGCAATATGCATCAAAACGAAATTAGACAGGTGCATACATTTGGGCACACTTATCATCTTGTTGATTTGAATACTTCATTTTTACTTCAACCATGCCCACACAACTAGCGTTATAAGGTAATTATCAGTTCACACTAAAACTGGGCACATTCAATTAGCATGAAAAAATATCCCAGAGAACGATCGACTCGGTACCAATGTGTCATTAACACAGTTTCATTTTGCGCCAGATTTGTCCTTTAAAAGGAGGGATGAGAGGGCCAGAGTGAAGAGTAGGACCACAACTGTATCCAGGCCAGCAGAGTAGACTTGATAATATAACATGGACCTAATGTAATATCTTAATATTAGAAGTAATAGAGATATAGGCTGACTGCAACACTAACTCTATGGCTGAAGCTAGGGCAGAATATTTAATGTGACAGCATGTACTGAAGGACCAAGCCTAGTAGGTGAGAAACAATCAACATACAAACACAAAATTTGTGAGAGGAAAGCAGTTCCCAAATCTGTTGAAACAATCAGCTTTAGCTAAAACCACATGGTCTGTGCATCAGCCAAGCTAAATTGATGTGGTATGTAAGCACAGTGACACAGTTGGATAGGGTTCTAAGGTGCATCTTCAAATCAAATAGTTTTTACAGTCGTATGCAAAAGTTAAGGCACCCCTGACAATTTCCATGATTTTAATTTATAAATAATTGGGTGTTTGGATTAGCAATTTCATTGTGGTCTATCAAATAACTAAAGAAAACAGTAATATTTCAGTAGTGAAATAAGGTTTATTGGATGAACAATGTGCAATATGCATCAAAACGAAATTAGACAGGTGCATTGATTTGGACACCCCAACAGAAATATCACATCAATACTTCGTTGAGCCTCCTTTAGCAGAAATAACAGCCTCTAGATGCTTCCTATAGCCTGTAATGATTGTCTGGATTCTTGATGAAGGTATTTTGGACCATTCCTCTTGCAAAATATCTCCAGTTCAGTTAGGTTTGATGGTTGTTGAGCATGGACAGCTTCAAATCACCCCACATATGTTCAATGATATTCAGGTCTGGGGACAGGGATGGCCATTCCAGGACATTGCACTTGTTCCTCTGCATTAATGCCAGAGTAGATTTTGAGCAGTGTTTTAGGTCGTTGTCTTGTTGAAATATCCAGCCACGGCATAACTTTAACTTTGTGACTGATTCCTCTACATTATTCTCAAGTATCTGGTGATATTGAGTGGAATCCATGCAACCCTCAGCTTTAACAAGACTCCCAGTAATGGCACTGGCCACTCAGCCCAATAGCATGATGGAACCTCCACCAAATTTTACTGTGGTTAGCAAGTGTTTGTCTTGGAATGCTGTGTTCTTTTGCTGCCATGCACAACACCCCTTGTTATGTCCAAATACCTCCATCTTTGTTTCATCAGTCCTCAGCACCTTGTTTAAAAATTAAGCTGGCTTGTCCAAATGTGTGTTTGCATACCACTAGCGATTCTGTTTGTTGTGTTTGTACAGAAAAAGCTTCTTCCGCATCAGTCTCCCATACAGCTTCTCCTTGTGCAAAGTGCGCTGAATTGTTGAACGATGCACAGTGACACCTTCTGCAGCAACATGATGTTGTAGGTCTTTGGAGGTGGTCTGTGGCCTGTTTTTGACCATTCCCACCATCCTTTGCCTCTCCGATATTTTACTTGGCCTGCTAACTACTGGCCTTAACAAGAAATGTGCCTGTGGTCTTCCATTTCCTCACTATGTTCCTCACAGTATACATTAACAGCTTAAATTTCTGTGATCGCTTTTTGTAGCCTTCCCCTAAACCATAATGTTGAACAACCTTTGTTTTCAGGTTTTTTGAAAGTTGTTTTGAGGCCCTTTTCTGTACACAACACAACAACACACATGATTTTTGAAGAAGCCATTTCTGTACACACGTCACAAACATAGTCGCTTTAGGTATGCAAACACACATTTGGACAAGCCTGCTTCATTTTGGAAGAAGGTGTTGTGGACTGATGAAACAAAGATGGAGGTATTTGGTCATAACAAGGGGTGTTATGCATGGTGGCAAAATAACACAGCTTTCCAAGACAAACACTTGCTACCCACAGTAAAAATTGGTGGAGGTTCCATCATGCTGTGGGGCTGTGTGGCCAGTGCCAGTACTGGGAATCTTGTTAAAGTTGAGTGTCACAAGGATTCCACTCAATATCAGCAGATACTTCACATGTTGAGAGTAGTGAATCATCCAACAAGGGGAATTACAGGGAGTTCACAGAAACATTATCTAAATATGGATTGCAGGTGGATGAACCAACTGATATATCCTGCCGTGCCCAACTCTCTGTCATTGTTTGCTATGTGAATAGTGCAGGTAAAATCCAGGAGTGCTTTATTGGATTTTTTTATGTTTCTGGAGGCCAAGATCTGTTTTTGATGTATTAAATGAAAACATCCAGGGTGTTACACACTGCTCCCCAGGAGGGGAGTGAGATGTGAAACCCACTGCACAGGACATTCTGATGTCAGCAAAAGAGGTATGTGGTCGTAGGTGCAGGCAAGGACACAGAGACAACAGGTACCGTTTAACTTAGGCTTTTTTACCCACAGTAAAAATGTTGGGAAGTGAGGAGACTGTGCCAAACCAAAGAAATTAACAGAAAGTCCCCCACCCCCTTTCCTTCACTATCTCCCGCACAAAACTAAGCTGGCACACGGTCAAGGCGCCCTACCCAAACTTAGGTCGCTTTCACACCTGCCTAGTTTGGTCCGTTTAAAACGAACCCTGGAGCATTTGGTCGGATAGTCCGGTTCGTTTGGGCTGGTATGAAAGCTCATCCGAACTCTGGTGCGGACCAAACAAACAAACTCTGGTCCGCTTCAAAACGGGGGTCTCGGGCCGCTTCCAAGTGAACTAGAGTTCGGTTCAATTTAGGTGTGAATGCGATCCGACCTAAATACAGGAAGCAAACCAAAAAACAGTGTATTTTATAACATTTCCTCTGGAGATAATTTTTTCTGGTATACTGTGATCGGAATAACATTTCTCAGCCTAGAATCGGGATAACATTTTTAAATCAATAGCCTATTTTGTGTCAAATTAATTTAATTCTACAGTAGTCAGGTAATAAGCAGGATAATGTAGAGTGAGCGGTTCATCGTTTTGCCTCGGGTTTAATTCGAAATGACCTGTGTTTTTTTCGAAGTCTGTTCCCCGTAGGATAGTGTTTCCTCCTGGTAATATGATTAGCACTCTCCGTTAGGAATTTGTTTAGGGAGGAGAAATAATTGTCTCATTCGAATAATGAAATGCTCCACAACTCCATGCCTTGTATTACAATATTTGATTGATGGAAACACCAAAGCAAAATCAAAAACCCCGAGATTATATACATTTGGTGTTGTTCCATTTTTTCTGAGACCAGGAAGTAACGGCGAGTTTGTCTTAAAACTTTTCAAATTCCATTGCTAGGCAACAGCCTGGCCATGCGACGTGTTGACAGTGTTTGGTGCGTTTGACAAAGTGCAGTGTAAAAGCAAACCGAATCAAATGAAAAATTAAACAATGTTGCAACTTCACCCCCGAATCGCACCGAGTCCACCGAACTATAGGTGTGAAAGCACCCTTAGAGTAGGTGGCCCATACCAGGTGTAACTAGTGTGCCTATACAAGGGAGTCCCCTACGGGCAAGATGTATACTCTGGAGTGGCTCTAGGCTAACTCCTCACTCCCTGTGAACAAAAGAACCAAGGATTAATATACAACTAAACACAATAAGGAGACAATGAACACTATACTGAATATAACACAAACACTATTAGGCCTAATCACACACTATCAAATTCCCAAACAAAGCTCTCAGTCTAACAACTACACAATAACAACACTACCAAAAACCTGACGAGAGAGAGAACCTCCAAAAAAGGCACCCTCACACAGAGAGGGAGCAAGATAGAGACAATCACAAGATGCCACATTAAATACTGTTCAGAAGGGCATAACAGGAAATGATGAGTGGATTCAGCTGAACCGGAAAACGGGGGGGAGGAGCCAGTGATAAGTGAAGATTGTACTGATGAGGATCTGCAACACCTGTGGGGAAACATGCAAACTGAACAGAACAAACACACAGAACAGGACAGAAACACAGTACAGAAAAACACAGACCAGGGCACATACAGTGCCTTGGGAAAGTATTCAGCCCACTTGAACTTTTCGACCTTTTGCCACATTTCAGGCTTAAAACATAAAGATATGAAACTGTCATTTTTTGTGAAGAATCAACATCAAGAAATTTATTGGATATTTCAAACTTTTTTAAGAAATAAAAAACTGAAAAATTGGGCGTGCAAAATTATTTAGCCCCCTTAAGTTAATACTTTGTAGCGCCACCTTTTTCTGCGATTACAGCTTTAAGTCACTTGACGTATGTCTCTATTAATTTCCACATCGAGAGACTGAAATGTTTGCCCATTCCTCCTTGCAAAACAGCACAAGCACAGTATGGTTGGATGGAGAGCGTTTGTGAACAGCCGTTTTCAGTTCTTTCTATAGAATTAATGAATGAATTAATTAATTTGCATTTATTTCGAGCAATATAATTACATAACAGAAGCAATGAAGAAACATTTAGATTCCATCTGTACAACAAAATAAGTTCACCCTACATTTACAACATAATTAGATCTATTGCTCGAAACAGAGTGGGAAGAAGTCAAACTTATTTAGACCCACCCCGGTCTGTTACAATTAAGAGGCAAAAAAAAACAAAAAAACCAAGTTAACTGCTTCCTTAATTGTTAAAACTCATACGATCAAGTACAATATTATATATACACACATACAGAAAAAACACAAATAAAACGCAAACACATCTTAAATACACATCATAAATTACTGCCGGTAACAATTATAGTAATACCAACAATGGTAATCAGAATACCTACACAACCTATGAATACATGAATACAGTTGAAGAATTAATACCAACAATGGTAATCAAAATACCTCCAAGGTAAGATTAACACAGCCTATAAATACATAAATACATCTTATACAATTATAGTGATACCAACAATGGTAATCCAAATACCTACCAGGTTAGATAACAATCTATGAATGCATGAATACAACCAAAGACAATTAAACCTGCCCTCCTTGTACTGTGACCAACCCTTCTGTTTATAGAGAGCTTTAAACCGGTAAATGCTTTGACATTGTTTGAATTCGAGCCCCAGACTATTCCATAATTTGACCCCGCATACAGACACACAGAAACTCCTCCTGGTGGTTTTGAACATTGGTATTAAAAAGTTCCCATAGCCCCTCAAACTGTACAACTGCTCTCTTTGTATAAATAACTTTTGTATGTTAGCAGGTAATAGATTATCAAATGCTTTGAATAAAAATTGTGCCATATTGAATTTGACAAGGTTGTGTAATTTTAATAACTTTGACTTGGAAAAAAGTGGATTTGTATGTTCAAGATATTCAACCTTGTGTGCATAGCCCTTTTTTTATAAGATAAGTAGTGACTGTAATGAGTTATTATAGTTATTTCCCCATACTTCAACACAGTAAGTTAGATATGGTAATATCAGAGAACAATACAAGATACGGAGTGTATTGTAATCAAGGATATCTTTGGTTTTGTTTATTATTGCAAGGCTTTTGGAAACTTTGGTTTTTATGTGTCTTATATGAGTTTTCCAAGTTAATTTGTTTTCTATTGTAACTCCTACATTTTTTATTTCAGAGACATTTTCAATTGGTATCCATCAATTTCAATCATCGCATTCTCGATTGGATTCAGGTCTGGACTTTGATGGATATGTTTATTTGTGAACCATTCCATTGTAGATTTTGCTTTATGTTTTGGATCATTGTCTTGTTGGAAGACAAATCTCCGTCCCAGTCTCAGGTCTTTTGCAGACTCCATCAGGTTTTCTTCCAGAATGGTCCTGTATTTGGCTCCATCCATCTTCCCATCAATTTTAGCCATCTTCCCTTTCCCTGCTGAAGAAAAGCAGGCCCAAACCATGATGCTGCCACCACCATGTTTGACAGTGGGGATGGTGTGTTCAGGGTGATGAGCTGTGTTGCTTGTACGCCAAACATAACATTTTGCATTGTTGCCAAAAAGTTTGATTTTGGTTTCAACTGACCAGAGCACCTTCCTCTACATGTTTGGTGTGTCTCCCAGGTGGCTTGTTGCATACTTTAAACGACACTTTTTATGGATATCTTTCAGAAATGACTTTCTTCTTGCCACTCTTCCATAAAGACCAGATTTGTGCAGACGACTGATTGTTGTCCTATGGACAGACTCGCCCACCTCAGCTGTAGATCTCTGCAGTTCATCCAGAGTGATCATGGGCCTCTTGGCTGCATCTCTGATCAGTCTTCTCCTTGGATGAGCTTGGATCATGATTGTGTCCCACTTGTTGCTTCTTCACAAAAAAATACAGTTTTATATCTTTATGTTTGAAGCCTGAAATGTGGCAAAAGATCGAAATGTTCAAGGGGGCCGAATACTTTCGCAAGGCACTATAATATTGATACTGAGACTGGGGGACTTAACACAGGGCTACAATTTTAAGGATAAGCTTGTGGCACAGACCTATGATGGGGCTGCTGTCATGGCTTCAGCTCTCAATGGTCTGCAGGCCAAAGTGAAAACAATAGCCCCCAGTGTAATGTTTGTGCATTGCTATACACACAGACTGAATCTGGTGCTGTCACAGGGCTAAATGCTTGCCTGAGTGCAGAATGTCTTTTTCATCACTCTCTGGATTTGACACATTTGTTTTAAAATCCACAAAGAGGATGTCTTTTCTGGAGTCTGCAGACTGTTCAAGGTTGCCCAGAAACACTCATACTCGATGGAATTTCACATCACTGGTTGTGAGCACCGTGGCAAACAATTATGCAGACATTTGATAACATCATTGGAGATACTACAATGGATTGTGCCAAAGGCTTTGTGAGGAAACCGGAGGATTTTGAGTTTGTGTTCATGTTGTGGACATATGAACAAATCTTCTCTGAGACTGATGTGGTCTTTGATATTGTTCAGCAGAGGGCTATGGATGTTCTTAATTGCAAGAAAATAATTGAGTCTCTTCTTGCATTTGTCAAAGAGAAGAGGTCAGAGGGGCTTTTCCAAGCTGTTTATGCCAAAGCAGCAGATCTCACATCAGACCCACGAGATGAGCCCATGAGAAAGAATTGTCTGTCCCAATTGCAGGATCCCCAAGAGTGCTACAGAAATCTATACATGGCCATCCTTGATAACATCTTAGAGCAGATTCCTCAACATTTTTTTAAATTTGGAAAGTATGCTCTTCTTAGAATTAGTCAATCCAGGGATATTTGATGTCATGAGACAAGTGTTTCTAGTAGAGGCCTTCCAAAGGGTCCTGAAAAGTTACCTCCAGTGAGCTACAGGTGTGCATGTTTCTGACCAAAATGTCAGAAATAGATTCCATGAGGGTGGAATGAGGGCCCGAGCTGAGCTCACAGCTTAGCACCGTGGAGCTCGATTGGCATTCGCCAGTGAACACCAGAATTGGCAGGTCCGCCATTGCGCCCCGTTCTTCTCACAGATGAGAGCAGGTTCACAATGAGCATGTGACAGATATGAAAGAGTGGAGATGCCATGGTTTAACGCTATGCTACCTGCATCCGGCACGACTGGTTTGGCAGTGGGTCAGTGATGTTCTGGGGAGGTATATCCTTAGAGGGTCGTACAGAACTCCAGGTGCCAGCCAATGGTTCCTTGACTGCTGTTAGGTACCAGGATGAAATTCTCAGACCCTTGATTGATGACATTGACTGGCTCTCACGTTCCCCAGAACTGGATCGAATTAAGAACCTCTGGAATGTTTTTTATCGGTGCAACAAATGCTGCCAAGACTGTCCAGGAGCTTAATGATGCCCTGATCCAGGTCTCGGAGGAGATCCCCCAGGACACCATCCACTGTCTCATCAGGAGCATGCCCAGATGTTGTCGGGAGTGCATACAGGCTTGTAGCAGAAATACACACTACAAAGTCAAATTATGAGTTGGAACAGCCTATGATTTATATTGTTTACTTTTAAATTTTCGGTGTTAGTTTGAATCCAGCCCTCAATTGTTTGGTGATTTTTGTTTCCATTGACCGATGTTATGTAATTTTGTTCTCAACACATTACACAATTACACAATGTACAGTAAAATCTTTGATCTTTAATGTTGTTGAAGTTTAATCATTCCAAACTTCTTTTAGGTTCAAAAGTTGAGTCAAGAACTAAGATAAAGACACCAAGTCTGTAGTTCAAAAAGTTTATAAAAGTATTTGAGATAAAATATGATAGAATTTAATAACAACACAAAGGTTGTAAGAAAATCATTACAAAGATTAACATGGTCGAAGTTCAGTTACAAGAACCAAAAACAGGCATTTCCTGTATTATCTCTACTCAGTACAAAACGTCATGCATCATACATCGCTTCATGGTTGGTTAATTATTGTTTAATAATTCATTAGATTACATCTCTCATAGTAGATTCTCCAACCACTAGATGACAATGTGGTTTGCTTGTTTTTTCAAGTGTGCTAGCTATGGGATACATTTAATATAAGGCATGGCTGGGGGTCCTCCAGGAGAGGTTTGAGAAATGCTGCCGTAGCGAGACAACAGTAAACCTGTTCATTGTCTTTTAATCAGTTCTGAACTAGGGAGGAGAGAACCCTCCTCACACCTGCTATCTTATTCTGTCATGGTCAGTAACAGAGATTTAATTGGATGTGCACAATGGAGACAGGTTGGAATGGCAAGCTTTATCTATAATGGACTTGCAACATCTGCTGTCTTATCAATGTCCCTTCACATTCCTCAGTATTGAGGGGAAACCAAGTTGTTCTTTTTTACAATCTCTTGAGAATCACAGCTGATAGTTAAAATGAATATACAGTACATACATATAAAAAACAGTTATATCACGATGTTGATTAATTGAATGCTTCTGAAAGGATCATGGTAAATAGCAACATACACCATAATAATAATTCATACTAACACATCCTAATAATCAATTGTATATGTAGAATCTACTTCTACAATATGTTTCGGTCATCGGTACCCGAAGTGTGATGTGAGTGTTCCCTTCGTTTTTTTGAGCAGTGCATATTGTATACATGGAGAATACAAAAACAACAGAAGATGTTATACAGAACACAATTCATTTCCTCCTAACCCCCTCTTTCCCTAACCCAACCACCCGAGCAACCCCCATCATTACCCTGACTCCGTCCACACACCCAATCCCCATCTACTCAACACAAACCTCTGACCCATCCACCCTACACTCCGTCCCCCCTGACAGCCGCACCTGACAACCCAACACATTAAATAAAGACAGGGAACCTCAACAGAAAACAAACACAACAAATGGGAATAAGCAGAAAGTAATACAAGTATTGAACAAAGTATTTAAAATGAGTGGAAATGAAAATCTAGTGACTAATCTGCTTGGATTTAAAGTAGCGCATTAGGGGGAGCTTGTTATGAATGGCTGACACTTTCAGCATATAATATGCTATAACTGTATGTAACTCTAACTGTATAATAAAGACAGACAGGCTGAAGTTTAGTAAAAAGATGAAGTATTGTACAAGTTCCTACAAGCGGGGCCTGGCACAGAAAAGTTAGTAGATTACCAATCAATTAGACCCTGTAACAGCCACTCATTGAATTCCACCACTGGGATCCCCTAATAAAAAACTTTATTTTCTTAAGCTGTAGGAAGAACATTACTTCTTTGAATAAATAAGAAATGGAGGTGGGCTGAGCAGATAGCCACTGTAGCAGAATTCTACATCAAGCTAATACAGATGTTTGATAAATCAACATCTGCATTTCTGGGGTTTAATTAGTGCAAGTCTTCTGGAACACCAAATATAGATTTCAAGGGGCATGCCTGCAGATTGACAAGTACCTCATGTAGAACCTAGAATACCTAGGGTCCCAATCATTTCTCAGTTTAGAGCATTGAAACAACTTATTGAGGTCACATGCAGAGACATACTCATGTCAACAAGAGTTGCCTTTTGCTGCGTACTGAGGTTAAGGTTGTCACTCAAGTCGAGTCATCCTCTCTCAATCAAAACAATAGCAAAAGATGTACTTGGATGACGTCGGGAAGTAGCTTGGGATCATGGGTTTTGTTATCGTCATCAATGACAACCTTCCAATCTAGCGTCTATGGCAGAAAATTTTTTACTGACAAAGTAATAGATTTTAAAAAATATTATGTTTGGCGGTTCCCTGGAACTTAGAGCAACTAGCGCAGTCAAAGGTTATATGTCGCCATTGACGGAAGACAAAATGAAACGTCCCGTATCTTCGAATTATATTACAAATTTCTCTGGATTTGAAAGTTGGTGGAAACATTTAGGATAATGTAAGTACACAACTAAGAAATATATATAAGTACATATTTTGTTATTGTTTTGGAAAACGACATATTGTACCTTTAAATGTTTTGTTTTTTTAATCAAACTCAGGGATGGTTTTGTGTCTCCGGGTTCTTTGGATCACTGAAATCAATCTCAGACACCTGTGATAGTTTACCAAGTGAGCCCAATTAAAGGAAAACTACTTAAGGAGGATGTACCACATTATTAAACAGGCCACAGGTTTCAAACAATATGGGAAAGAAAAAGGATCTCTCTGCTATGGAAAAGCATCAAATAGTGCAATGTCTTGGACAAGGTATGAAAACATTAGATATTTCACGAAAGCTTAAGCATAATCATCGTACTGTGAAGAGATTTGTGGCTGATTCAGAGCACAGACAGGTTCGTACAGATAAAGGCATAATGAGGAAGGTTACTGCCAGACAAATTCATTGGATTAAGACAGCATTATTACAAAGTAGCAAACAGGTATTTGAAGCTGCTTGTGCCTCTGGAGTCCCGTGACCCTCAAGGTTTAGGATACTCCAGAGGCTTGCAGTTGTGCATAATCCTACTATTCAGCCACCACTAACCAATGCTCACAAGCAGAAATGGTTGCAGTGGGCCCAGAAAATACATGAAGACTCATTTTCAAATAGTGTTGTTTACTGATGAGTACCGTGCATCCCTGAATGGTCCACATGGCCGGAGTAGTGGATTGTTGGTGGATGACGTCAAAAGGCTGTGACGTCAGCAAGGAGGTGACAAAGCCATGTTTTGGGCCGGAATCATGGGGAGATAGCTGGTAGGCCCTTTTAGGGTCCCTGAAGGTGTGAAAATGACCTTGGCAAAATATATAGTTTCTGACTGACCACTTTCTTCCATGGTACAAAAAGAAGAACCTTGCCTTCCATAGCAAACTCATCTTCATGCAAGACAATGCACCATCTCACAGTGCAAAGAATACCTTTGTGTCATTGGCTGCTATGGGCATAAAAGGAGAGAAACTCATGGTCTGGCCCCCATCCTGCCCTGACCTCATCCCTACTGAAAACCTTAGTAGCATCATCAAGCAAAAGATCTATGAGGGTGGGAGGCAGTTTGCATCAAAACAGCAGCTCTGGGAGGCTATTCTGACATCCTACAAAGAAATTCAAGCAGAAACCTTCCATAAACTCACAAGTTCAAGGAATGCAAGAATTGTGAAAATGATTTTCAAAGAAGGGGTCCTATGTTAACATGTATGTTGCCCTGTTAATATGTGTTTGATTGAAATTAAATATTACCTCCTAATGCTGCAAATTCAACAAATGACCATTTTCAGTTTGTTACAACCTATAAAATGTTTTGAAACTCTGTTGTTCATAATAATTTGGAACAGTGCATTTTGAGTTTTTATTTTTGAAAGAAATACTGTTTTCATTGAGTGGTTTGTTCAATGAAATTCCACTTATACCTTAACGGTTGGTGACTTGCAAATCATACTGACTGTCATTTGCATCGACTATTTAGGGAAATCTGCATAAAATATAATTTGCATAATAATTTGGAGCGCGGTGTAGTTGCCTGATCATGCAAGCTTACATTCAGATGTTAAATGCAAGCTTGAAGGATCAGGCTGCAATTCACTGAAACAATATACACTCACCTAAAGGATTATTAGGAACACCCGTTCAATTTCTCCTTAATGCAATGATCTACTCAACCAATCACATGGCAGTTGCTTCAATGCATTTAGGGGTGTGGTCCTGGTCAAGACAATCTCCTGAACTCCAAACGGAATGTCAGAATGGGAAAGAAAGGTGATTTAAGCAATTTTGAGCGTGGCATGGTTGTTGGTGCCAGAAGGGCCAGTCTGAGTATTTCACAATCTGTTACTGGGATTTTCACGCACAACCATTTCTAGGGTTTACAAAGAATGGTGTGAAAAGGGAAAAGCATCCAGTATGCGGCAGTCCTGTGGGCGTAAATGCCTTGTTGATGCTAGAGGTCAGAGGAGAATGGGCCGACTGCTTCAAGCTGATAGAAGGGCAACTTTGACTGAAATAACCACTCGTTACAACCGAGGTATACAGCAAAGCATTTGTGAAGCCATAACACGCACAACCTTGAGGCGGATGGGCTACAACAGCAGAAGGTCCCCCCGGGTACCACTCATCTCCACTACAAATAGGAAAAAGAGGCTACAATTTGCAAGAGCACACAAAAATTGGACAGTGAAGACTGGAAAAATGTTGCCTGGTCTGATGAGTCTCGATTTCTGTTGAGACATTCAGATGGTAGAGTCAAAATTTGGCGTAAACAAAATGAGAACATGGATCCATCATGCCTTTGTTACCACTGTGCAGGCTGGCGGTGGTGGTGTAATGGTTTGGGGGATTTTTTCTTGGCACACTTTAGGCCCCTTAGTGCCAATTGGGCATCGTTTAAATGCCCCGGCCTACCTGAGCATTGTTTCTGACCATGTCCATCCCTTTATGGCCACCATGTACCCATCCTCTGATGGCTACTTCCAGCAGGATAATGCACCATGTCACAGAGCTTGAATAATTTCAAATTGGTTTCTTGAACATGACAATGAGTTCACTGTACTAAAATGGCCCCCACAGTCAACAGATCTCAACCCAATAGAGTATCTTTGGGATGTGGTGGAACGGGAGCTTTGTGCTCTGGATGTGCATCCCACAAATCTCCAGCAACTGCAAGATGCTATCCTATCAATATGGGCCAACATTTCTAAAGGATGCTTTCAGCACCTTGTTGAATCCATGCAACGTAGAATTAAGGCAGTTCTGAAGGCGAAAGGGGGTCAAACACAGTATTAGTATGGTGTTCCTTATAACCCTTTAGGTGAGTGTACA
The DNA here is from genome assembly GCA_016801145.1 of Umbra pygmaea. Lineage (NCBI taxonomy): Eukaryota > Metazoa > Chordata > Actinopteri > Esociformes > Umbridae > Umbra > Umbra pygmaea. Next base: position 15,922 of record JACXGM010019301.1, read on the forward strand.
TAAAAGTTTATATACACTGCTCAAAAGAATAAAGGGAACACTTAAACAACACAATGTAACTCCAAGTCAATCACACTTCTGTGAAATCACACTGTCCACTCAGGAAGCAACAATGATTGACAATCAATTTCACATGCTGTTGTGCAAATGGAATAGACAACATTTGGAAATTATAGGCAATTAGCAAGACACCCCCAATAAAGGAGTGGTTCTGCAGGTGGTGACCACAGAGCGACTCTCAGTTCCTATGTTTCCTGGCTGATGTTTTGGTCACTTTTGAATGCTGACGGTGCTTTCACTCTAGTGGTAGCATGAGACGGAGTCTACAACCCACACAAGTGGCTCAGGTAGTGCAGCTCATCCAGGATGCCACGTCAATGCGAGCTGTGGCAAGAAGGTTTGCTGTGTCTGTCAGCGTAGTGTCCAGAGCATGGAGGCACTACCAGGAGACAGGCCAGTACATCAGGAGACATGGAGGAGGCAATAGGAGGGCAACAACCCAGCAGCAGGACCGCTACCTCCACTTTGTGCAAGGAGGAGCAGGAGGAGCACTGCCAGAGCCATGCAAAATGACCTCAAGCAGGCCACAAATGTGCATGTTTCCACTCAAACGGTCAGAAACAGACTCCATGAGGGTGGTATGAGGGCCCGACGTCCAAAAGGTGGGGGTTGTGCTTACCGCCCAACACCGTGCAGGACGTTTGGCATTTGCCAGAGAACACCAAGATTGGCAAATTCGCCACTGGCACCCTGTGCTCTTCACAGATGAAAGCAGGTTCACACTGAGCACATGTGACAGACGTGACAGTCTGGAGACGCTGTGGAGAACGTTTTGCTGCCTGCAACATCCTCCAGCATGACCAGTTTGGAGGTGGGTCAGTAATGGTGTGGTGGAGGGCATTTCTTTGGGGGGCCGCACAGCCCTCCATGTGCTCGCCAGAGGTAGCCTGACTGCCATTAGTTAACGAGATGAGATTCTCAGACCCCCTGTTAGACCATATGCTGGTGCGGTTGGCCCCGGGTTCCTCCTAATGCAAGACAATGCCAGACCTCATGTGGCTGGAGTGTGTCAGCAGTTCCTGCAAGAGGAAGGGATTGATGCTATGGACTGCCCCCCCGTTCCCCAGACCTGAAACCAATTGAGCACAGCTGGGACATCATGTCTTGCTCCATCCACCAATGCCACGTTGCACCACAGACTGTCCAGGAGTTGGCGGATGCCTTAGTCCAGGTCTGGGGGGACATCCCTCAGAAGACCATCCGCCACCTCATCAGGAGCATGCCCAGGCATTGTAGGGAGGTAATAAGGGCACATGGAGGCCACACACTACTGAGCCTCATTTTGACTTTTTTTAAGGACATTTTATCAAAGTTGGATCAGCCTGTAGTATGTTTTTCCACTTTGATTTTGAGTGTGACTCCATATTCAGACCTCCATGGGTTGATAAATTTGATTTCCATTGATAATTTTTGTGTGATTTTGTTGTCAGCACATTCAACTATGTAAAGACGAAAGTATTTCATATGATTAGTTGTAGTGTTCCCTTTATTTTTTTGAGCAGTGTATCATATCAGCTACAAAGCTACCACAAACTGTGATGAGGCAGAGGTCGCCTAACCTCAGGCTCTTAGCAAACTTTGACGCTTTCATTAATCAGTTTGAGTTCAAAATGAATTAATAAACTCAATGACAACGTCAGTCATTAACTAATGGTGATGGGTGGTAACTTTAGTATTCATGCTTGGAAAACCTGTGGCACATACAGTGCCTTGCGAAAGTATTCGACCCCCTTGAAAATGTTGACCTTTTACCACATTTCAGGCTTCAAACATAAAGATATAAAACTTTAATTTTTGTGAAGCAACAACAAGTGGGACACAATCATGAAGTGGAACGACATTTATTGGATATTTCATACTTTTTTAACAAATAAAAATGGACAAATTGGGCGAGCAAAATTATTCAGCCCCTGTCACAGTCCAAAGGTATTGGAGACAGGCGCGTCTTCACAACCAAATCTTTATTTAACCACTAGGAAGAACTTGTCAAACACAAAGAACCACACAGGACTCACAAACACTCAGAACTAAATACCATACTAACGAGGGAAGGAGGTGCAGGTGTGGACTAAACAACAGAACTGATTGGCTAATCAAAACATGTGACGGGATCATGTGACAAAAGGAGCGGGAAACAAAACCAAAACAAAACATATAGGGGAGAAACCACCCTGTAGTGACACAGAACAGGCACAAAGACTATGGACATTGTGACAGAACCCCCCATCTAAGGAGCGACACCTGGCGCGACCACTCCAACAACAAACAATGAAAAAAACAGGTACACAAAGACACGAGAGGAGGAGGGCAAGGGAGGGTAGCGGGGCCCAGGCAAGCGGGGACACAGGAGGCGGCCGGGCGGAAGCTGAGCAGGGGGTCCGGAGGTACCGTGGCCTCAGCGGCGGGTGTCCGGACGGCGGCGTCAGCGACGGGGGTCCGGGCGGCGGCGTCAGCGAGGGGGTCCGGGCGGCGGCGTCAGCGACGGGGGTCCGG